>AWOL01S0005641.1:24320-53246 GCA_000715115.1 Nicotiana otophora | reverse complement strand
CCCCCCCCCCAAACATCTATAGCCCCAAACGCGATCCAAAACTACGCATAATTAGTAAAACCTAATGCATTAAATGCCGCCATGCAGACTGTGCCCAGCGTAACCCTAAAACTAGTTGAGTATCTTCGTGGCGAACCCATAGTACGCTGAAACAAGGCAGAGGTGAGGCAGTCCATTGCGCAACAAGGACTTCAACTTGTTGTTCTTGGCAAGTTTTCATATGGGAAACCGGTGATACAGGAGCTACGTAAGGTTATACCCTTACAATGTGAACTAAAAGGTCCTTGTTCAATTGGATTAATTGAGGACTCTCATGTTCTTATTAAGTTATCATTGATGGAGGATTACATTCATTTTCTATCAAAACCAGCTTTTTACTTGAAGGCACAGGGTGATATGTGGAAGATGAGGTGTACCAAGAGGATTCCATGGTGGAAGCCTAACGAGGAGACCCCAATTGCAATAACTTGGATTTCGTTCTTAGACCTGCCTCCAAACTTGTTTGGTAAGGATTTTGTATTCTATTTAGCTAGGGCAATTGGTAGACCATTACATGTAGACATGATAACTTAAAATGGTACAAGACCAAGTTGTGCTAAGGTTAAAGTTGAGGTTAATTTACTTGCTAATTTTCCTCAAAGAATTAAGATTGCCGAGGAAGAATATGAAACTGGTCCAGAAGAGTCGAAGTGGATTAAAATTAAGTACAATTAGGTTCCTAAATATTGCAAAACCTGCAAGAAGCAAGGTCATAATGAACAGGAATGCTGGATGATTAATCCAGAATTACAAAAGAAGTATGAGGAAGTTGTTGATGATCAAGGCAAGGGCAACGAGGCAGTAGGAACATCAGCTAATTCAACAAAAGTATTGATAAGTGGAAAGGTACTTGGAAAACTATCTCAAACCATACAAAGCAGGAGTGGATGAAGAGAAGGTAAAATAAGTACCAACGAAACAAACAAAGGTATATTATTGATAATGCTAAAGGGAAAGAAGACAAAAAGTTAAAGGGGAAGTCCAAGGAGGATGCAGCAGAAACAAAAAATTCTTTTGAAGTATTGGAAGATGAGGAAGCTAGCCAGTTAATTTTGAGGATCACTGATGTCAAATAGATGATAATGCAAATGCCAACATCAAGAAGAAACAGCTGGAGAATCAAATTAAAAGTCCGGTGCAAAATACAAAGGTATCAATTTGGAAGCAAAGTGAAATTGAAGAGCTCAAATGGGTAAAAAAGAAAGCAGTCTTGAATGTGGAGAGCAACGAGAAGAACAAGACAAATATGGATAGTAATGGGAATTCTAGACCTATTGGGATTACTAGTCCAAAAGGGAATGGAATGCAACGTGCGGCGAAGGAGAACCCTCATAATCCTGTTGATACTAGGATAGAGGAGGGTAATAGAAAGGAGTCAACTTTGGATTGGGTACATAGGCAGTTTGGCACAAGTAAAGAAGAGTTGAGGCAGCTTAATGTTACCATAAACCAATCATGCCAGGAAATTCCTTCTCAAACCTTTGACGATTCTAGCATAAATATAGAGGATAATGAAGTCAATTCTAGAAAAACATTATGGAGTGATGAAGTAGAGGTATTGGATGCTCAAGAAGGTGCAAAATCTAGTTTGAGAAAGCAGAAAAATAGTGGTAATAGTCATGAATAATCGCTGGGAAATTTGAAACCTAATGCTACAGTAAACCCTAGTTTACTGGAAACTAGGGTTGATGGTATTCAGAATTCTAGCAACCAACAACTAATTTCTCCAGCTGGAGGTGGTAAAGGAGCTCTTGTACAAACACTAAACACTAGAGGAATAGATGCAGCATGCTTAGGCAAGAAGAAGGGCAATAAAACAGTAATTTCTACAGGAACTGGGAAGGTTTTTTCAAATGTTGAAGATGTTGCGGGGAATATTGTAGATGGTAATCTAGGTGGAGATGATCATGTAAGGGTATTAGATGATACAGTGGCATTAGATCATCAAATAGTTGGGTGCAAGGACCTTGATCTTAATAGAACAGTGAATTCTGCATCTCTAGCTACAGTTAACCCTACCTTGGAATCTATCTATGCATTGCAATTCAGGATGATGCAGCAGTTGTATGTGATGAAGAACAGAATGCCATGGTGATGATGGAGATTGATGAGACGGCTTCAGACCAATTACAGCATGATATTGTGCCACAAACAACATGTATTATTGATCCAAGTCCTGTAGCATGTGCTTTTGAAATTGGGAAACCAATGCAAATGCAGATCAATATACCATTGAATACACCTTTTCAAACATTACATGACTTAGTCACACATAATCTTACACCTACGGAGATGGATTTGATAGAACAACAATAGCTAGAAGAAGAAGAAGGAGATGATGAGTCAACTACTGGAAATTTCAAGCAAGTGGCAAGGAAGGCTGACCTATCTCCTATAACTAGTGCAAAGGGTAGTAAGAAGATAAAAAAGCAGATTGAGAACAAAGAATCACTTCAACCTACAAGAATATTTCCCAAGAGGGCAGCCTCATAATCTAAATGATATTTAAGACATTAATTTGGAACATTAGGTCTGCGAATACACAACAGACCTTTCCTAGGGTAATCCATATGCAAAGGGAGCATAGTTTATTTGTTATTGCACTACTGGAGCCTTTTCAAAAGGTAGGACATATACACATGTATAGAAGAAGATTGAATATGAAGATTGCTTTCTCAAATTTGAATAGGAAAATATGGTTGTTCTTTGATGTTGTGGTGGAATAGGAATTGATTATGAAGACTGATCAATAGGTGACTGCGAAAGTGTTTGACCATGACATTGGACAACATATCATGATGACTTTTGTGTATGTAAAGTGTTCATCTTTGGAGAGGTTGGAATTGTGGGATAATATGTACTATATGGCAAGTGATATGTAGCTTCCTTGGTTAGTAGGGGGGATTTCAATGTAGTGTTACATTAAGATGAGAAGATAGGGGGGATTACCAGTCTATCCTCCTGAATATGAGGATTTTGTATTCTATGCCAACTCTTGTGGGATGTTTGATCAAGGATATAATGGTAGTCCATTTACATGGTGAAATGGAAGACCTAATGCTGGATATATATTCAAGAGATTGGACAGGGTTTTGTGAATTTGCCATTTCAAAATATGCTGCCTTCAATCGAAGTGGAACATTTGATTAGAGTTGGCTCAGATCATGCACCATTGTTCATAACTTTTGGGGAACAGACTGCAAACTTTGTCAAGCCTTTTAGATTCTTAAATTTCTGGAAAAAGCATGCTACATTTAAGGAAGTGGTGAGGCGAAATTGGGATGCTGACTTCATAGGGGATCCATTTCTAATGTTCAAGAATAAATTGAAGAAGGTGAAGGGAGCTTTATCTAAATGGATCAAGGACACATTTGGTGACATTTGCAAGCAGCTAATAATCCTGGAAGATATTGTAAAGGTCAAAGAGATGTTGTTTGAGTAGGAGGCTACGGTTGAGAATAGGGATTGTTCTTCAAAAAGCTCAGGCAGAATTGAAGAAATATCTAAGTATAGAGGAGAAGTACTGGAAGAAGAAAGTTGGGATGAGATGGTTGTTGAGGGTGATAGAAATACTAAATTCTTTCACAATCATGTTAATGGAAAAAGGAAGAAATTGCAATTGAAAAGGATCCAGAATGGAGGTGGTAACTGGCTAGAAGATCAGGAACATATGGCTAATGTTACAGTTGAGTTATACCAGAATCAATTCACTAGAGAAGGGGATCCTACAGATTTTTCTATGCTGGAGAATGTACCTCATATGGTTACAATGGAGCAAAATTTGGAGTTGTGTAGATATCCAACTCTAGAAGAAATTAAGGCAGCAATATTTGAACTAAGTGGTGGTAGTGCCAGTGGTCCTGATGGATTTACTGGACTGTTCTACCAAGAGTGTTGGATGTAATTTGCTATGACATACACAACATGGTTCTTCACTTTTATGGAGGTGCAACACTGCCTAAGTCCATCACTCATACTAATTTGGTACTACTGCCTAAGAAGCCAAGGATCCAGACTTTCTCGGACTTAAGACCTATAAGTTTGAGTAACTTCATCAACAAGGTTTTGTTTAAGGTGCTTCATGATAGGTTAGAAAGGTTTTTGCCATCTCTAATCTCACTTAATCAGTCTGGATTTGTGAAGGGTAGAAGCATATTTTAAAACATACTTCTTACTCAAGAAATTGTTACTGACATAAGGCTGAGAGGTAAGCCAACTAATATTGTCATTAAGCTAGATATGGTAAAGGCTTGTGATATGGTATCTTGGAAGTATTTGTTGCATGTCTTAAGGAGGATGGGATTTGCTGAGCACTTTATCACTATGGTGTGGAACTTGCTATCAAACAATTGGTATTCAGTGTTGGTGAATGGGCAGGCCTCAGGTTTTTTCAAGTCAACAAGGGGAGTGAAGAAAGGAGATCCTTTGTCGCCTGCCTTATTTATATTATCTGCTGAGGTGCTATCTAGCTCATTGAATAAACTGTTTAAAAATACAAAGTATAAGGGCTTTGGAATGCCTAAGTGGACTGATCTTTTAAATCACCTAGCCTATGCTGATGATACAATAATATTTGCCTCTACTGATCCATATTCTTTGAGGAAGATAATTGTTGTCTTGACCAAGTATGAGTATACCTCAGGCCAACTAATCAATAAGACAAAGAGTTCATTTTATATGCACTCTAATGTATCAGGAACACTAGTCAATTCTGTAAGGGCTATCACTGGATTTTCAAGGGAAGAGTTTCCATTTACCTATCTTGGCTGCCCAATATTCTATACAAGAAGGAGGAAAGATTATTATAATGATCTTATATAGAAGGTGAAAGCAAAGCTATATTCTTGGAAGGGGAAGCCATTGTCTTATGGGGGAAAAGCTACTTTGATATCCAGTGTGTTACAAAGTATGCCTACTCACATTCTATCTATACTGGATCCACCAGATAATGTGCTTGAGCATTTGCATAAAACTTTTGCTAGGTCTTTCTGGAGTAACAAGGAAGAAGGTAGAAGCAGACACTGGACATCATGGCAGAACCTATGTCTTCTTAAGGAGGAGGGGGGAGTAGGATTTAGATCTTTGATTGATGTCTCTAAAGCCTTATTTGCTAAGCTATTGTGGAAGTTTAGGACTTCCAAATCTCTATGGTATAACTATATGTGGAACAAGTATTGTAAGAAAGCGTTGCCTACAGTAGTCCAATTCAGGGAAGAATCACATATATGGAGGAAAATATTGGAGGCAAGGGAAGAAGTGGAACATGAGATTATTTGCGAAATGAATAGGGGATCAACCAATGTTTGGCATAAAAACTGGACTGGATTAGGAGCATTGTATCATGTACTTCCTCTAGATTTCCTAATTAATGAAAATTTACAAGAAGTGGCTGATTTGAGAGACGAGGATGGCTGGAATGATCAACTACTGGAACAAACCTTTCCTATGGAGATTTCTGACCATATCAGACAGTAAGTGTCATTTGACAACAATCACTAATACTAGGATACACCAAAATGGATGCCAACTTCTTCAGGTAAGTTTTCTGTTAGTAGTTCTTGGAGAATCCTAAGGCATAGAGCACCTACTAATCCAGAACTTAACAAGCTATGGACTAGAGAGGTTTACCTTTCAAAATCTCCTTCTTCTTATGGAGATTATGGAAAGGAAAGATTCCTACTGGTGATTTATGGAGAAGAAATAAATATATGCTGGTCTCTAAGTGTTGGTGCTGCTTGCAACCACAAGAGGATTCATTTCAACACTTGTTTCTAAAGAGTGATACTACAAATAGAGTATGTAGAACCTTCATTGAGGTAGCAAGATTGAGAGTGAATATGGTGCAGGTCCATCAAGTGATAAGACATGGTGGAATGAACCATGTTGTCCAAAATGTAAGCCATTGTTTCAAGCTGCACCAATAATGATTACTTAGGAACTCTGGAAGAGGAGAAATACAATGAAGAATGGGGGCACAATATCTTCTAATAGGGTGATTCATGAGGTGAACAAGACATTGCATTATCTGGCAAGAGTAAGGTATCCATGAATGCCAAACATTCCACTCTTATGGCCAGATATGATCAGATATTTTGAAGGTTACAAACCTTATGTTGTGACAAAGAGAGTGACATGACAGTTTCCATATGAAGGGTGGATCAAATGTAACATTGATGGGGCATCTAGGGGCAATCCTGGACCTAGTTCCTATGGTTTCTATATGCAAGATAGTGTTGGGGATTTGATGTATGTTAAGGCTGTAGAGATAGGGGAAACAACTAATATAGTGGTAGGAGCAAGGGCAACTTTACAAGGGTTGGAATACTGTGTTGAGAAGTAGCTGCATCCACTTACTATGGAGACTGATTCTTTGGTAATGAGGAAGATCATTGACGGGGAATGAGAATGTCCCTGGAGTATAGGGGCAGAAGTAAGGAAGATAAAGGAGATCAAGAGCAATTACAATGTGTTGTTCCAGCACGTGCTAAGGGAGGGCAATGTTGTTGCACATTATTTAGCTAACTTGGTTTTTTCTTTTGCAGGAACTGTCACATTTCACTCCTTTGAGGAATTACCTATTGCAGGAAAGACACTGGTAACATGGACAAAGCACAAATTCCTAACCTTAGGGTTAGGATTGCCAAAAGTAAAGTACCAGATTGATGAAGGAAATCACTAAATCATTGCTTGTTATTGTCACTGCTTATTCTTCCTCTCATATCTGTATAGTGTGTAGTTATCTTCCAATGGTATTAGCATGGCAACGTGCTCAACCTGGAGGTAGTTGCATATTGTATAGAACCTTTGGGAAAAACAGTTAAATCATTAGATTAAAATCAAAATTATAAGGTGCTATTACTTATTTCATTAGGGCTTGGAACTGGTTACTACATGACGATGGTGTTACAAGATGGATTAATCCACAACTTATGTATGTTCTCATAGTATATGAAACAAGATTGGACGGTGGTAGTTATGTTAAGGCACAAGCACAGTTGCTGCTCATTTGTAACGACTCGGCTGGTCGTTTTGAGTGTATTAGCCCTGATCCCCTATTTACTGCTTCTCTTGTATCTTTTTCTGCTTATGTGTCTTGCCGAGAGGTGTTGGTTGTGGTTTCGGAGTGTTTTGGGACACTTAGTCCCTAAACGGAAGCTTAAGTCTTTGCATTTTGACCGTAGTCGGAACTATATGGAAATGAATTAGGAATGGAGTTTTGTCGGTTTCATTAGATCCGTTGAGTGATTTTGGGCTAAAGGGCATGTCCGGATTGTGTTTTGGAGGCATGTAGCTTATTTAGGCTTGAAATGGCGAAAAGTCAAAAACAAATTAGAGATTTTACCGGTAGTGAACTTTTTGATATCGGGGTCAGATTCTGATTCCGGGAGTTGGAGTAGGTCCGTAATGCTGAATATTACTTGTGTGCAAAATTTGGGGTCAATCGAATGTGGTTTGGTAGGTTTCGACATCGGTTGTAGAAATTGGAAGTTTCAAGTTTATTAAGTTTGAATCGGAGGATAATTCATATTTTTAGCATTATTTGATGTGATTCGAGGGTTCGACCAAGTTTGTATGGTGTATTAGGACTAGTTGGTATGTTTGGTTGAGGTCCCGGGGGCCTCTGGTGTGTTTCAGATGCTTAACGGGTCATTTTTGGACTTGTTGGAATTGCAGGAAATCTGGTGTCAAAGTTGTTGGTTTCCTTTATCGCGTTCGTGAGAGAGGTCTTGCGTTCGCGTAAGGCATCTACGAGGCCAGCTGAGTTTGTTCTTCGTGTTTGCAATGTGGTTCCCTCATTCGCAAAGATGTGCATCATTTAGCCTACGTGTTCGCGAGATGGTCATCGCGTTCGCGTAGAGGAACGGTCAGATGGAACTTCAGGCAGTTAGCCTACGAGTTCGCGGTAAGAGTCCCAGGTTTACGTAGGGTCAGGCAATGTAAGCTTCCGCGTTCGCGAGGGTATGGCCGCGTTCGCAAAGAAGGAAATGGCTGGGCAAAATTTAACATTTCAAAAACGAGGGTTTGGCCATTTTTATCAAAACTTGAGTTTGAGAGCTCGTATTTGGATGAGATTTTGAGGGATTTTCATAGACATCGATTGAGTAATGATTCTACATTTTATTTTGGTTATATCCCACTAATCTATCATTAATTCCATCTTTAATTTCGGATTTGGGGTTAAAACGTTGGGGAAAATGGGAAGAAGTGCTTCAACAAAAATTTTGAGTTTTGAAAGGCGATTTGAGGTCAGATTCGAGTAATTCGTATATGGTTGGACTCGTGAGTAAATGGGTGTTCATATGTTTATAACTTTTATTCGATTTCGAGACGTGGGTCCGGGTCGACCTTTTGGGGTGATTTTCTAATTTCTTACTTTAGCTTTGATTTAATTAATTAGATTAATTTCTTATAGTTGTATTTATGGTATGTAATTGATTTTGGCTAGATTTGGTCCATTCAGAGTGGGATATTCATGGAAAAGGCATTGTTACCGATTGATTGAGCTTGGTTCAAGGTAAGTGGCTTGCCTAACCTTGTGTAGGGGAAATCCCCTTAGGACTTGGAACTGTTGTGATATGTGAGCGTCATGTACGTGAGGTGACGAGTACGTACATGGGCTATTTTTTATAAACCCCGATTTATTTTACTGAGTAGCAACCTGTTTTTCCTTTAATTTGAGTTATAACATTTAAATGAGTATTAGTCTATTTTTTATTCTTAATTGAGTTATTCCAATATGTGTAGTTATCCTGTTTAGTCTAATATCGCATGTCNCTGGTGTGTTTCAGATGCTTAACGGGTCATTTTTGGACTTGTTGGAATTGCAGGAAATCTGGTGTCAAAGTTGTTGGTTTCCTTTATCGCGTTCGTGAGAGAGGTCTTGCGTTCGCGTAAGGCATCTACGAGGCCAGCTGAGTTTGTTCTTCGTGTTTGCAATGTGGTTCCCTCATTCGCAAAGATGTGCATCATTTAGCCTACGTGTTCGCGAGATGGTCATCGCGTTCGCGTAGAGGAACGGTCAGATGGAACTTCAGGCAGTTAGCCTACGAGTTCGCGGTAAGAGTCCCAGGTTTACGTAGGGTCAGGCAATGTAAGCTTCCGCGTTCGCGAGGGTATGGCCGCGTTCGCAAAGAAGGAAATGGCTGGGCAAAATTTAACATTTCAAAAACGAGGGTTTGGCCATTTTTATCAAAACTTGAGTTTGAGAGCTCGTATTTGGATGAGATTTTGAGGGATTTTCATAGACATCGATTGAGTAATGATTCTACATTTTATTTTGGTTATATCCCACTAATCTATCATTAATTCCATCTTTAATTTCGGATTTGGGGTTAAAACGTTGGGGAAAATGGGAAGAAGTGCTTCAACAAAAATTTTGAGTTTTGAAAGGCGATTTGAGGTCAGATTCGAGTAATTCGTATATGGTTGGACTCGTGAGTAAATGGGTGTTCATATGTTTATAACTTTTATTCGATTTCGAGACGTGGGTCCGGGTCGACCTTTTGGGGTGATTTTCTAATTTCTTACTTTAGCTTTGATTTAATTAATTAGATTAATTTCTTATAGTTGTATTTATGGTATGTAATTGATTTTGGCTAGATTTGGTCCATTCAGAGTGGGATATTCATGGAAAAGGCATTGTTACCGATTGATTGAGCTTGGTTCAAGGTAAGTGGCTTGCCTAACCTTGTGTAGGGGAAATCCCCTTAGGACTTGGAACTGTTGTGATATGTGAGCGTCATGTACGTGAGGTGACGAGTACGTACATGGGCTATTTTTTATAAACCCCGATTTATTTTACTGAGTAGCAACCTGTTTTTCCTTTAATTTGAGTTATAACATTTAAATGAGTATTAGTCTATTTTTTATTCTTAATTGAGTTATTCCAATATGTGTAGTTATCCTGTTTAGTCTAATATCGCATGTCTACGTGCTTTAACTGCTTATTTGAACTTTGTGAAGCATGCCTAGTTGATTTCCTGCTTTTCCTTGTTTCTTTATCAGTATAACTGTAGAAATCTTGCTGTTAACTATTGTATTTATCGGTTTGAGCTGTGTGTTTACTCTTGAGACTACGAGGCATTTCCTCGGGAGTTCTCCCTGCACATTTACTTTTGAGACTTCGAGGCGATTCCTCGAGAGTTCTCCCTGTACATTTACTTTTGAGACTACGAGCCGGTTCCTCGGGAGTTCTCCCTACATATTTACTTTTAAGACTATAAGGTGGTACCTCAGGAGTTCTCCCTGTATATTTACTTTTGAGACTACGACACGGTACCTCGGGAGCTCTCCATGTATAATTATTTTGGGACTACGAGACGGTATCTCGGGAATTTTTCCGTTGTTTAACCTGTGTGTTATGCTATATTTTTTTGCTGCATTTTCGTTCGTTAACTTCTAGTCTGATAATATACTATATATCTTCTGCCTTATTTATTATTTACCAGTGGGCCAGACCTCACCTCGTCACGACTCGACCAAGGTTAGGCTTGGCACTTACTGGTTACCATTGTGGTGTACTCTTGTTACTCTTCTGCACATGGTTTCGTGTGCAGATCCAGGTACATCATTCCAGCCTCACTATTAGTTGTGCACCTGCTACTGTTACAGAGACTTCGAGGTACATTTTCCGCGTCTGTAGACCTAGGAGTACCCCTCTATCTCTTTGTATAGTTCTTCCCCTTCTACTTCTAAATATTGATGTATAGAACAATTAGTAAATTCTTAGAAGTTTGTGACTTATGATGTTCCGGGTATTGGGAAAACTCTGTATGTATTTTTGAGAGTTGTTATTATATATGCCGAGCGGCATTTCTACCAATTATCTAATTATTGTTGCTGTTAGCGGTTTAGATTTATGTTTTCATTTTCGTTGTTATTCCGCAAATGTTAGGCTTACCTAGTCGTAGAGACTGGGTGTCATCGCGACCTCTCACGGAGGGAATATTGGGTCGTGACATTGTTTTTATAGACTTCAATGGGTGTATATTGTCCTATCATTGTCCAGTGGTATCAGTGTGGATTCATGCTCATTCTGGATATGAGAAAGAAGGCAGTGTATACCCTCACTTTAATATGCAGTCAATTGGTGATTCATTGCTCTATATGTGCAGCTTCTAATTACTGTCATGTAAGTGACATGATCGAATACAGACTGAGATCAATACTGAAGAGATTAAGCTGGCTCAAAACACATGTTTGGATGTCTTCATTGCAGTGGTGTATTTGTTTGGAATCCACACTTGCCTTGTCCATTGGAGTTTGTTCCAATAGAATGCATAACCTAGCGCCTGGTGAGAGCATTAGAGGTGCTACTTGGTTATTGCCCTTGGCGTTTGGATTCACTTGCACTACGTGGATATGGAAGCATACATCTTACTACTTTGTAATAGCTAGCGTAATTACCTTATTCATAGTATTAGCTAGCAGTAGGTCACATACTTTATTTTGGTTGGTACTTCTTGTAAGACTTGGACCCAATTTTGGGATTATATTTATATATATTAACCATTAGACAACCTGTCTAGTGGTATATTTACTAAAAAAATATATTTTTAGTAAAATTGAAAAAATAAAATTTGAGTTGCCTTATTACTAAGGCAACTTATTTCATGTACTTCCATGGATTTCTTGTTCTGTTCTTTGCCATGGTCGTAATATTTTGAACAGAATCTTGTTTTAGGACTTTTAGTTGTTTAAATTTATTTTGCTAAATAAGTTGGCTAAACTTGATTTGACTTGAAAAGCATGAGACTTAGAAAAGACGAATTCGACTAAGTACCATTCATGGGTTTTATGAGTACTTTTATAAGCTCATACTTACTTATTGGTGATTCAAATTATAGTTTTCGTTGGTCCCAAGTGTATTGTAAGGTAAGCTTATATTGTCTAGTTCTCATGCTTATTTGCAAATTTAGAACTTGCCTTGAATGTGGTTTGAGGCAAAATTCTAGGTAGATTTTTTAGTTGAGAAATGAAAGTAGGCCTTCTTTGTTGAGCCATAGCCTAAATTGACATACCTTAATGATGTTTATCCCTAGTTAGTCCAGTTGAGCCTAAATAAATTATTTCTTATTTTGTTGGTCGCCAAGCTTTAATCCTTAGCCTGTTTGTTATTATGACTTGTTCTTTGTTCACCCAATTCCCTTTTGGGCACTTTAAGAGTTGATCTGAATGTAAGAATCTAGGCGTGAGGTGTAATTGCGAAATAATTGGTGAAAGAATAATTATTTGAGGTTGTCGATCTTTTGATATGTTTCCATGAGAACTAAAAAAGATAGTTGCTTCTGAAATTATAAAAAAAACAAAAGGCTAAAAAAAAAAGAGGATAGCAACAAAGAAATGTTGGCATCTCCATTAAAAAAACAAGAAAAATCGTGAAAGGGATGAAACAAAATAGAGGTTATTGTTTAAATAAGAGCAAAGGCAATTGTGCTTAAGCTATAAAATAAAATGTAGTGCCCATAGGAAATTTGAGTCACTACTATCCATATGTATCATACATATCCCTAAGCCTACATTACAACCTTGCAATTGTCCTACATGATTTCAACTCAAAGACTCCTACATTAGTGGAGAACCACATGATAATCAAGCTTATGGCAATTTTCAGTAGCTTGAAGTACTTCTTTGTTGAGAGTGAGTGAATCTAATTTTTTATCTATGCCCTTCTTTGATCCTATATCTATATATTGTGTGATATATGTGCATCTCTCTTCATTCGGCGAGACACACTTGGAATTAGAAAATATTATGATTTCAGTTCTCAGTAATTCAACATGATTACAGCTGAAAGTTGTTTGAAGTCGTAGATTGGTCTTAGTCAATTCTTCTCTGCAAAAACTTCTCATGATTTCACTTAAAGTGTTTATTTACTATGTTCATTTGTTTCTTTGCTCGAGGACGAGTAAAATTTTAAGTATGGGAGAATTTGATAAATGTATTTTACCAGATGTTAACCACATAATTTCTCTCATAAAAATATATAAATTATCATGTTTCCTCCATATTCTTAACTTTATTTTACAGGAATAATTATATAAGAATTGTTGTGTGCAGCATGAAAACAAATATTCAATAATTAGAATGACAGAATTCTCATCTCTGCAAATTCAAAATTTTGATTTGCCATGGAAATCTAGCAACAAATTGAGAAGTCGAGTTCTCATCTCTACAAATTCAAAATTTAGATTTGCCATGAAAATCTAGCACCAAATCGAGAAGTCATCATGTAATTTTTTTATATAAGAAAATGTTGCCCGATCAGAAGAGGGTATCGGAATAGAGAAAGATTAGAGCTAGAAGACCAAATCCAAATTTTTAATTGTGATGACCCAAAATCCACTGTAGGTCGTGATGGCGCCTAACGCCGCCGTCAGGCAAGCCAACGGTGATTAATCAGCTTAGTTACTTATTTTATTATTTTCGAATTCATGAATCCCATTAAATAAGCAGAGTAAAATCTTGTACTCGTAGAAAACCCGTGATTTTATTTTCTAATTTCCGTATAAAATATAAATTACAAGGTGAAATGATAATAATTACGTAAACTACAATAATTAACACCCAGTAGGAACCCCCAAAATCCGGCATCACAAGTGCATGAGCACCTACTAAGGAGTACAATAATAATACAAGATCTGTCCGGAATATAAGTTAGAAAGAAGAATATAAATAACTCTGATGGAGACTCTGTATGCCACGGATCATAACATGGAATGCAGCTCACCCGTAAAGTCTCCATAACAGCCGCGCCCTTGCGCCCAAAAGACCACCAGACAAATATATATATATATATATACCTGCACAATAAGTGCAACAAGTGTAGCATAAGTACGTAAATCAATGCGTACCCAGTAAGTATCTAGACTAACCCCAGAGAAATAGTGATGAGGGGTCGACGCCGACACTTATTAGAGGTCCAATAAAGCAGTATGCTAAATCCTAAACAGAACAATAATAGCAGGATGAAACAGTAACCAGCATAACCTCTCAAAATTTCTTTTAAAGATATAAAATTCTCAATCTCGTATCCTATCTCAACATCTCGGATAATATTCAGTGCCAATATCAAATGAATAAGAAATACCATATAAAATGCAAAGCGTCAGTGGAAGGAAAAAACTCGTGAATATTCGGACTACTACGAGCGATATAACACACGATTATGCCGAGGTTGTACGGCCCAATCCCAAAATGAATATGATATTGCCGAGGTGAACGGCCCGATCCCATCATAACGTGTACACTGCCAAGGGTCGAGCGGCACGAACTATAGATGCATCTATTATAGTGAGTCAAACGGCCCGCTCCCTTAAGAGTGTGGTACATGATCCTGCCGAGGCGGTCGACCCGCTCTACAAGAAAGGAAAGGAATTTTCGAACTACAAGTCACGTGCTTACGATACGGTATATGAACAAGAAGTGAGCATAACCTTTACCGATTCTCAAATAATTTGCCAACAACTCAAGGTGATAAGACTCGGTCTAATATATATGTAATTTCTAAATAAAGTTCAATTATAATTTTAATTAATTAAGTTAGCAGAATGAGTTCAAATAATTCAAATATTGCATGGTAAAGTCCTAAGTCTACCCGAACATAAACATGCTTTTGCCACGTACGGACTCTCGTCACCTCGTGCGTACGTAGCACCCACAACTAGTAGCACATAATAATTACATCACCTAGGGGGTAGTTTCCCCCTCATAAGGTTAGACAGAAGACTTACCGCACTCCGAAGTTTCATAACCGGCTCCAACGCCACTCTAACACCTCAAACCGATGTCCGTCGCTCCAAAACTAGTCAAACAATGTGCAAACTAATAAAAATATACTCATAATAGATCAATTTATAACAATTTTCAACTCTGCTCGAAAAGTCAATAAAGTCAACCCTCGACTCACGTGCCCCGATTCTGAAAATTATTGAAAATAAATATTACCCATAAATCATATGGTCTATCCAGAAAATAATCCAATTTCGTCCATGAATCGACCCTCAAATCAAGGATATACCATTTCTCAACTTTGGGGTTCAAAATCCCAATTTCTACAATCCAAAGACGGATAAAAATAATGACCAACGGAAATGATCGTGGAGAAATATCAAAATAAAGGTCATACATTTACCCCCTGTATTGAGACGATAACAACGCCGTAAATATCACCTCAAACGGAGCTCTAGAACTCAAGATATGCCCAAAATACTAACATTCTCGGTATAAAACATTACCCAGATGATTTTTCATCATTGCTTTCGCGGGAGACCTTCGCGTTCGCGAAGAGAAACTTCTCACATTGACCGGTCAACCCAGAAATCATTCTTCGTGTTCGCGAAGAACAAAGCTTCGCACCAGAAACGAGTAATTTTGTCCGACACAGAAATAGGCATAACTCTCTTATACGACATCGGGATTCAACGATTCTTGTTGCTATGGATCTGTAATTATGATACGTATCTAATGGTTCAATCCAATCACAAATCAAAGGTATTTGTCTCAATATATTTCCCTTTATACCCAAAGAAACGATGCTGAAACATCAAATAAGAGCGCGACACAACCCAAACACCTCAGAAACACACCCGAGGCCACCAGGACCCCGTCCAACTACATAAACCAGCCCCAAAACATAAAACGAACATGTTCGAGGCTTCAAATCACACCAAACAACATCAAAACTATGAATCAATGACCGAAACCTTTCTTTAAACTTCCAAACATTCAAGCTTCGATGAACGCGTCTGATTCATACTTAAATATTTCGGAATGACGCCAAACTTTACGCACAAGTCATAAATCATGATACGAACTAATTCCAAGACTCGGAACCTCAAACGTACATCGATAACACACAAGTCCACTTCAAATCAAACTTAAAAAATTCTAAAATCTTTAAAATGCCAACTTTCCATATTAAGCACCGAAATGCCCCCGGATCACCCGATACTCAACCTGAACATACGCCCAAGTCTGAAATCATCATACAAACCTATTGGAACCTTCAAATACCGATTCAAATCCCGATTGTGAGGTCGTTTACTCAAAAGTCAAACCATGGTAAACTCTTCCAACTTAAAGCTTTAGAATTTAGAATTTTCTTTCCAAATTAACTCCGAATTTCCAAAAATTAAATTCCCACCACACGTACAAGTAATAATACATGAAGTGAAGCAACTCAAGGCCTCAAACTTCCAAACGAAGTGCTAGAGCTCAAAACGACTGATTGGGTCATTACATTATCCCCCCACTTAAATATATGTTCATCCTCGAACGTGCCAAGAACTGTTCTGGAGCTTTCCAAAATCACTGTACAACACCTTGTGCACCTAATGTTCCACCACAACCCAATTGAGCACATTAGCCCGAGTGAGACTGAAGCTCTTCCCTTTCATTTTAGCCAACAAGCCTTAGAACCAATTTCCAAACCTCCGAATTTCTCTACAAGACCTGATTCTAACATACGAACACCGTATCAATTTCCACGTGCAGAACCCATACATGATCATGCACCCATGCTGACATCACACAATGCACCGCATAATTCATTTGCCTGTGGTAACCTCCTCCAAGCACTACAACTGCAATTTCACCGACTCGATGCTCGTAGTATACCTTATAACACATATAAGCCCGGTCTCAATCCTCACAATACTGCAACAAGGAAAGGGATGCATATGAACTCATAATCACCCGTCAAATCAATAACTCACGGAGTGCTCCGCTCAACAAAACTCTTGCCTCATTCTGAACTAAATAGTGATATTTTCCCTCTAATATACCTTATTTAAATATGATTGCACTAATCTCAGGTCCAATAACCTCATCTCATCCAGTACAAGTTGCTCGGGTAATAAGCCATCTCAAACACCACCAAAAATATCATATGACGCCATCAATGCGCCAACAAGCTACAAAATTGAATGTGGCCCATAAGGAAGAATGAACTCTGGCAAAGAACTAGCCAGCCCGCGTAACAAATAAAACGGACAAACAGATGCTATTAACCTATCTTAGAGATGAGAAACAAGGCACACAAAATAAGTATAAGGGACCATCCTATCATCTCACTATTGCGGCATGTAACCTGATCCACACATGATACCGTTGCGGCGTGCAACCCGACCCATACATCATACTCGTAGTGGCGTGACACCCGATCCACACAAAACAATCTATAAGGAAATACCTACCGAGCCAGAATGCTCCTACCCACGAAATGCCCGAATATTGATCACATGCACACCAAGTGTATAAACATAACCCTGAGGAGATAGATAGCGACATTCATTACAAAATGCCAAGCACGACTAAGGTACCATAACGACCTGCATCTCGAGAGCCATCTTGCTCATATAACTCCATAAACTACACGGGATCACAACAGACATATAAATAATCAAGCCATTTCATATAGAATAATTGACGACAGGAATAACATCCAACACCCGAAGACTCCTCCATAAGCAACGCCTATGCTGAATGAACACATCCGACCTGATGTAGAGCACACATTAACATTAGACCCATTAACGGACCTCAAGTTGATTCTGATCGTACCATACTGGGCCAACAACCTTCCAAGGATCCACGATGGCCCTATTCCTGACACACATGAACAACTTTCCAATCTGACCCAACTCCCTTAGTCGATAACCAAATGACTAGAGCGTCTTTCACTCATAAACTCTCACATTAGCGATAGTACCAAAATCTTCATACTTGGTTTCAATCCTTAACAATCAAGTTACTAACATGTCACACTTATACAAATTTCCACGTGGGATATGCTCCCACGAACTTCTGCACCAGGTAGCAAAGTCTGCACCTCCACACCACCAACCACACAAATTCCGTAAAGCCAACCAAGAGTCCGCAAATCAATACACGATGTCTCTCACCCAGGAAACCATTTTCAAGCGACACTAAGATAATGCCAACTTCCTCTAAACATCTAAAAATTTCCCCGCTCATCCAAGCTCGTGACATTCTTATCAACATCGAGTCGCAACCTTAATCCTTAACTTCCAATTCTCATGCTGCTCACTGCACCTATCATGTTGCTACGCGAGAGTACAAAATCTCATCATAACTCCCGAACCACCAATAGAATAAACACTTCATCATCTGAAACCCCTTTCACTCAACACATTTCAGAGGAACGATGGCAACACGCAACCGAATTCCCACAATCGCAGAAAATACAAACCTCAAGTTGTGGTCTAAACCACCATAACTCTTCCGGGATCCATCTACACATATCAGGCCAT
Organism: Nicotiana otophora; assembly: GCA_000715115.1. NCBI lineage: Eukaryota > Viridiplantae > Streptophyta > Magnoliopsida > Solanales > Solanaceae > Nicotiana > Nicotiana otophora. The sequence continues at coordinate 34,935 of AWOL01S0005641.1, read as the reverse complement.
TATAATCAAATACCTCCAATTCAATCAAATTACGGTGGTTGTCAAGCCCGCACGTACAACCACGAATCACCTGTATAGCTTACATACAAAAGGAACTGATCATTTCCACAATCACGATGATCCAAACCATTATTAACCGACCCAACTTCTTTTAATTTACTCTTGACTTGCCTTAGAAATAATAATAGCTCCATTCAAAAACATAACAAACTCGATCAGTACTCATCCCGACTGACCCGAATCATGAGACCACATTGTCTCAATACCCATGAACCATCTCATACCCTCCTTATGCGCACAATAGCATCTCCAACTGGTACACCCGTTCTGAAAGATCTTTTACGAATCTGAAGTAGTTTCTCCCATTTCTCCCCCGCAGATCCGATGATAACATAGGAATTTCCCCAAGTATTCCTCACACCCTCCTACAAAATCTCGATCTTCAGTCACATAATGGACCCCAAATCCTTAGACGCTGCACCTTAAATTTTTGAACTCACTAGGACCGTTGTTAAGAGTCACCCACTCTGACCTAGTCCCGAATACAACTAAATTCCAACGCTCTGCTAGCACATGAACACCCTCTCAAAGAAGCAACCGACTGAATTCTTTTCCTTGTACATCACATCCATAAGAAGCATAAACTCTGAGTCTTCCCAAAACCTGCACACAAATCAATAAGGCAAAATATAACACACATTCATCAAGTTCTTTGCTCGAATTACCCCTGATGTTTTCTTTTTTTTAGTCATAAATGATCCACCAATGCACCGATAACCAGAAACCACATAAGCAGACAACCAAACGGTCTAGTTTTAGACTGTTAGCTCCCCCACTTAACTTTAAGCTACCATCACATAATGTAGAATCCACAAGGATTCCTCCTTCTCAATTACCATGATCTCGCACCGTCAACCCACCAAATTTCTTGTAGTCTCTCGTTAAACTTTTCATGAACATTCTGAATTATCAACAACAATCGCATATTCGACCTTCTGTTGGGTAGTAAGTAGAACTCTTCGTAGAAACTTCATCAACATCACGCAACCGCTAACCTGCTCACATGAGATAACCTACTTATGGAATCCCATATTGACATCTTCCAACGGCGCTGCACTAGGTACAACTACCATGAAATCAGTAAATCCTCATGAGCCCATGCTCGTCCACCAGTTGTACAAGTCTGTTCATTCCCCATTGACATCAACTGAAATTCTGACAATACATTCCAAACTTGAAGTCACGTTGCATCCCAAAAACGATAATCAAGTTTTCACACCCCTCTTCATTTCAAAGAAACTCCTCTCTGCCATATTCAATCTTCCTCAGTACAGTAGCCACCATCCCAAATAAAATTCATAGACCCAGTCACTGTCCACCATGATTCCCAAATGGCTCAAAACTTTTCTCAAGGCATGTGACTATCCTACAACAGAATCCATATGCTACTCTGCCCCTACCACTTCGGTTAAACCGTCTCCTTTAAGCAATTTCTCAACCTCTGCTTTTCATACTTGACCTGCTAGCAATTCAACCATCATGAGACACCTCCTACCATGTCCTTCCTCATCCTTCGCTACCCAAATGCTGCCTCAAATCAAAATCCATCTCTGTAGCACCTGAACTAATAAATTGCTACCAACTCTAAGCCTCCTCGAAGATCATCTTTATCGAGCCATCAGTATTAGAAACACTGATTCGATTCCGAAACCGCTACACACCGCCATCTCTGACAACCGCTTCTTAGGAACTATTTCACAACACCCTGCCTTGAGGGAAAATCAAAGAAGACCATAACACCAGTGAACCTTAATACATTCAAGCAAGGAAAACGACACCATATCACAAATGAGAATTCCCCCACGCTCAAAAATATCCAGTCCCATTAATCTATCTACCAAAGCCGGAACATCCATAGTTCGATTTTTTTTCCTCCGCTGGAATTAAATGTCGAACCTCTAAACCATGCACTAAGAAATCCTCCTTTCGAGCCATTCACTGCCTCGACACATAAACAAGCACCCTACCATTAAACCAATATTGTGCGATAATAACACATGAAGATCATAATAATATGTGCATAGCCTCGAAACTATAGGAAATATAAATACTAGGCTGAAACGACAGAACACCCTTCCACAAGGCGACGATAATTAGCATGTCCGAATACGTAGAGAGAAACATCTTGCACCATGTCTGCAGTACCACTATAAATCCTCGATGACCAATTGATAACAAGCGCTCCACGTTACATAAGATTGAGTAGGAAGCAAATGAAGGCATAAGCTTCAATGGAATCAAATCGCACAATGAGGAATCAAGAAGGGAAGTGCTCCTAACAACCTTGTAGCCTCTCGAAGATAAGTACAAACGTCTACGTACCGATCTGCAAGACTCTACTAAACTTGCTCATGACTCGTGAGACCCAAGTAAACCTAGAGCTCTGATACCAAGCTGTCACGACCCAAAATCCACTGTAGGTCGTGATGACACCTAACGCTGCCGTCAGGCAAGCCAACGGTGATTAATCAACTTAGTTACTCATTTTATTATTTTGGAAATCATGAATCTTATTAAACAAGTAGAGTAAAATCTGGTACTCGTTGAAAACCCGTGATTTTATTTTCCAATTTCTGTATAAAATATAAATTACAAGGTGAAATGATAATAATTACGTGAACTACAATAACGAACACCCAGTAAGAACCCCCAACACCTGATATCACAAGTGCATGAGCATCTACTAAGGAGTATAACAATAAAATAACATATGTCTGGAATATACAAGTTAGATAGAAGAATATAAATAACTCTGATGGAGACTCTGTATACCGCGGATCATAACACAGAATGCAGCTCACTGTAAAGTCCCCGTAACAGCCGCACCATTGCACCCAAAAGACCACCAGACATATATATATACCTACACAATAAGTGCAGCAAGTGTAGTATGAGTACGTAAATCAACGCGTACCCAGTATGTATCTAGTCTATCCCTAAAGAAATAGTGACGAGAGGTCAACGCCGACGCTTACTAGAGGTCCATAAAGTAGTATGCTAAATCCTAAACAGATATGAAGCACAACATTAATAGTAGGATGAAACAGTAACCAACATAACCTCTCAAAATTTCTTTTAACGATATAAACTTCTCAATCTTTTATCCTATCTCAACAGCTTGGAAAATATCCAGTGCCAATATCAAATGAATAAGAAATACCATATAAAATTCAAGGCATCAGTGGAAGGAAAAATCTCGTGAATATTCGAACTGCTAGCGATATAACGTATGATTATGGCAAGGTTGTACGACCCAATCCCAGAAGGAATATGATACTGCCGAGGTGAATGGCCCGATCCCATCATAGCGTGTACACTACCAAGGCTCGAGCAGCACAAACCATAGATGCATCTATTATACTGCCGAGACGAACGGCCTGCTCCCATAAAAGTGTGGTACATGATCCTACCAAGGCATTCTTCCCGCTCCACAAGAAAGGAAAGGAATTTTCTGTCACGACCCTAAATTGTCTCTGTAGGATATCATGACGACACCTAGTCTCTAAGACTAGGTAAACCTAATCAAGTATGCGAAATAACTGAAATATTAAGCCAAATCTCAAAACATCAACATCTGTAATAAACAAAAACTACAATTCCGGTATAACTACCAAAACCCGGTAGATATGAGTCACAATCTCTAAAGAGAAACACCAAATATCCCTATACATCAGAGTCTAATGAAGATAAAGAAACAACATAATAAAGATACAGGGGGACTCCGAGGTTTGCGGACGCTGGAAGATGTACCTTGAAGTATCCACGTACGGACTAGATCACTGGTACCTCATCTGGTAGGCAATACCTGGATCTGCGCAAAAAGATATGTAGAAGCGTAGTATGAGTACACCACAACGTACCCTATAAGTGTCACGCCTAACCTCAATAGAGTAGTGACGAGGTCAGGGCAGGCCCTACTAGAAATTATAAGAAACAAGGCAGAAGATATAATAATATAATGAAATAACATAGAAGTGAAACAATGAGAATATACAAAGTAAAAACACAGAAACAAGGAAGACAAGTACAACACGAAAGGAAAGGCAAATCTTACAAGTTAAGGAACAACAACAACAACAACTATACAACAAATAGAGGAAATCAACAGGAGCACTCCCTAGGTACCGCCTCGTAGTCCCAAAAGTAAATATCTCACAATCTTTCCTTATATAACTGTGGGAGCCTTTATAGTTTGTTTTGAAAATTATTTTCCCAAAATAGCATCCCGCGTTTTAGCCAACCTTATCACACCGCATGACTTATAGTAGTTCCCCTATTAGCCACACGTATCAATCCCACCTTATCTCACTGCATGCGTTTCAACACCCAGACTTTATACCACCGCATGTGTATCAATAATCACAATGGCACGGGAGAAATCTCGTGCAAACAATAACAACTGCACGGCAAAAACATAGTGCAACAACCAAACATTCATCTCAACAATAAATCACGGAAACCAAACATAACAACTGAAACAACGATATTTCAAGAATAGAAATTTCAAGTAAAGAATCCCACGGTTAAATAAGGTACATGGAATCAAGAAAGCGAGTAATTCAACTAAATGTATAGTACAAGTTGCAAATAAGAGATAAGACAAGTAGGCAGGTGAAATTAGGCTAAACATGATGACTATGCATGCTAAAGTAACTCAATTAAAGCATAGAATGGAAACTACTTAAATAAAACCAGAGTTTTAACATTTAGCCCGTGTACGCACTCATCACCTTGCGTACACGGCCCTCACATATCACAAATTATCACAACAATACCAAATCCTAAGGGGAATTTCCCCCACACAAGGTTAGACGAGTGACTTACCTCACACCACGCTCAATCAATCGATAAGAAGGCATTTCCCTCGATTTTCCAAATCTTATCGGCTCGCATCTAGCCAAAACAATTTTATACTATAAATATAACTATAGGAAACTATTTTATATAATGAAATTACAACTTTAGCAAAGAATTGAAAATTCATTCCAAAAATTCCCCTAGGCCCACGTCTCGGAACCCGAACAAAATTAAAAAAACCGAATACCCATTCAATATCGAGTCCAACCATACAAGAATTACTCAAACCCGACCTCAAATCGCCTTTCAAATGCCAAATTTTTAGCCTAAGAAATTTTCTCAATTTTTTCCCAAATTTTCAACTAAAAACATTAATTAAATGATGAAAACAACAATAGATTCGTGGAAATTTATCAAAAACGAGTCAAGAATACTTACCCAACTGTTTCCTCTAAAACTCCCTCCAAATTTCGCCTTAATCCGAGATCTCTAAGTCCAAAAATGGATAATGAAATCAAACCCTTGAACTTAGCCCTTTTCTGCCCAGCTATTTTGCATCTGCGGGCTCTCAGTCGCACTTGCGACGCCGCACCTGCGGAAAAACCATCGCAGGTGTGGATTCCACTTATGGCCAGGATTTTTGCTTCTGTAGACCAGGGCTCGCACATGCGTGCCCGCTTCTGCGGAGAACCTTCTGCTTCTGTGACCATAGCACAGGCCAGCCTCATCCGCTTATGCAATCGCACCTCTGTATCTACGGACGCGCAGATGCGGGTCTCTCCTCGCACCTGCGATCCTAGCTAGGCCAAGCCAGCTTTGCTCCTGCGGCCAAATGCTCGCTTTTATGAGTCCGCACCTGCGGCCAACCCACCACAGGTGCGATGACACCAGAAGCGGGGAGCTTCAGCACTTGCACAAATCCAAAATTTGTCCGGATTCAATCCGAATCATACCCGGGGCTCCCGGAACTTCGTCCGAATATACCAACAAGTCCTAAAACATCATATGAACTTAGCCGAGCCTTCAAATCACATAAAACAACGTTAAAACATGAATTGCGCATCGATTCAAGCCTAATGAACTTTAATACTTCAAACTTCTACATCCGATGCCAAAACCTATCAAATCAAGTCTGATTGGCATCAAATTTTGCACACAAGTCACAATTGACATTAGGGACCTATCTAACTTCTATAATCGGAATCCGACCCCGATATTATAAAGTCCACTCCCGGTCAAACTTTTCAAAAATCATCCAACTTTTCAACTTTCGCCAATTAACGACAAAGTGACCTACGGACCTCCAAATTAACATTCGGACACGCTCCTAAAACCAAACTCACCATACGTATCTATTGGAACTGTCAAAACTCTATTCTGAAGACGCCTTCACACAAATCGAACAACGGTTGACTCCTACGGCTTAAACTTCTAATTTAGGGACTATGTGTCCCATTTTCACTCTGAAACTCTCCCGAACCCGACACCAAGTACCCCGGCAAGTTAAGTAGCCAAAACATAAGATATAGGGAGAAATAAATATGGGATCAGGCCTAATATTATCAAAAAAATTGGCCGGGTCGTTACATCAAATTACAAGTCACGTGTTTACTATACTGTATATCAACACAAAGGGAGTATAACCTTTATCGATTCTCAAATAACTTGATAACAACTCAAGCTGATAAGGCTCGGTCTAATATATATGAAATTTCTAAATCAAGTACAATTATAATTTCAATTAATTAAGCCAGCAGAATGAGTTCAAATAATTCAACTATTACATGGTAAAGTCCTAAACATGCTTTATCCAACTACATAAACATGTTTTATCCATCTACGGACTCTCATCACTTCGTGCGTACGTAGCACCCACAAACATAACAATTACATCACCTAGGGGTAGTTTCCCCTCACAAGGTTAGACAAGAGACTTACCTCGCTCCAAAATTCCATAACCGGCTCCAATGCCACTCTAACACCTCAAACCAATGCCCGTCGCTCCAAAACTAGTCAAACAATATGCAAACCAATAAAAATATACTCTAATACTCATAATAGATCAATTTATAGCAATTTCCAACTCCGGTCGAAAAGTTAATAAAGTCAACCCTCTGACCCATGTGCCCGGATTGTGAAAATTATTGAAAATAAATATTACTCATAACTCATATGGTATATATCCAGAAAATCATCCAATTTCGTCCATGAATCGGCCCTCAAAACAAGGATTTATCATTTCTCAACTTTGGGGCTCAAAATCCCAATTTCTACAATTTAAATGCGGATACAAATAATAACCAACATAAATAATCATGGATAAACATCAAAATAAAGGTCATATATATACCCTCGTGTTGAGACGAGAACAACGCCGCGAAAATCACCTCAAACGGAGCTCCAGAACTCAAGATATGCCCAAAATACTAAAATTCTCGGTTTAAAACACCGTCCAGATGATTTTTCTTCATCGCCTTCGCGGGAGACCTTCGCGTTCGCGAAGAGAAATTTTTCACATTGACTATTCAATTAACTAATATTTTTAATATATTTTTTTAATAATATTTTTCACTCACCGACTAAATATTGAAAAATATCTTGTTAAATAATATTCTTGAAAGACTATACCAGACATAATATTATGATAATTCACATTCGCTTAGGATAAGGTATAATTGGAAAAGCAAATGTATAGAGATCTGTGTTGGCAGTATAACTGACCGCGAACTGTTAGATATAATTGAAATTAGTAGTAATATCAATGATATATGAATATCAAAATAATTATTAGTAATTTATCCAGATTGCGTCACTAGTAATTTAAAAGATCTTGTGAGTTTTCATTTTTAGGGTCCATAAGAAATTCCGTAGATAATTAATGATAAATTTCGCGGGAAAGATTTACCTATGAGATTGTATCCCTCGGTGTTGTTCCAATGTGAATATCGTGAAAAAAGCACCGATTCTTCCGCGATATTTGACTGAGAATGTTCGTGAAATCTAAAAAAAATTAATAATGACCATATCAATCCTTAGTGATCATAATTTTTCATTTACATTGGTAGTAGTATAAAATTAACCAACAAGATAGTTTCTTAAAGATTTATCAAAAGCCAGCTAGTTCATTGGAAAATGATCAAGAAGATTGGACAAGTTCGATCAGTTAAAAAGATAGTATATTTTATAAAAATATACAAGAAAATGAAGGAGATAAAGCTCTCATTAGGAGTTGATAAAATAAACATAAACAGTTGAATTTGACTGTGCTAACTGTAACATCTTAGGTTCTTTTCCTGATTAAAGCTTGAGAATCATTAAGATGATGATGTAGGTGAGCTTACGGACCTATTCATGCAGATTTAAGCATTGTACCTTTTCATGACGCTACCAAAATCTTCGCTCTTATATATGCAATATGCAATGCCAGTTGACATATAACAAAGGTAACAACACTATACAGCTCAAACAAACATTACTTGAAACAAGCTTGATGCTCCAATTATATTTTTAGATTAAGTATTTCATTGATGCAAAATACGCACATTCATTGACTTCTTAAATAAGGCTCATGGTCATGGAGCTAATACTATTGCAACAAAAGGTTCTAGGTTTAATTTCCAAATGGTTCTAGGTTTAATTTCAGGGAGTGATTAGGTTTTGGAACTCCATCAAAGCATCGGTGGTTCCTTTCTGTCTATAATAATATACACCAAAATATACAGGATGGAATGATTAACCAGATTTCCTTCAAGATAGACATAGACATAGACATCTCTAATGTTGTAGGGCATCAATATCCAGTGAACCCAGACAAACTAAGTAGAAGCTGGCAATATTTGCTGCAATCCTCTTCTATTTAGTTTTTCATGTGGTCAAGCATCTTCCAAGAATCAACCCGCCGTTATCAACTTGTATGGCCAAACATCTATTTTTTGTAAGCTTTGATAGAGCCAGCATTGACCAGAGTATTGTCCATGTGTTAGATTAACTGATCTTTTGCATTGATAGAGCCACCTTGATACTCCATTCTCCAATTGTCTCAACCAAAAAGAAAACTTATTTTTTGGTGTTTAAACAGAATCGTGCTAATGTCAGGCTCAACTTTTTTCACTTGATCTCTCAAGTTGTTTACTAGAATAGAGCTTTCTCTTACACTACAACAGCAAGTGTATGAGAATCCTATAAAATCTTTAAACTTATCCCTCCCTTCCTCTCTCTCATCAAATTGACCACAATGCTTGCTATCAGGAATCAACTCAATCAATCTCTATTTTTACAACCGTTGCTAATAATATAAGATCAAAAGTATAGCTAGGTCGCAGTTTTCTTCACAGAAACCAAAAGATAATTAACCTTGGCTTGTTACAAAACCACATACATAAAATATCCACATCCTAAACTCCAACGTCAATTTATTCTCTTAGAAAAATGTGTGAAGATATTGAAATGTCCCATGAATACTGAGGAGGGAAATATCAAAATCCATGCCATTCCCGCGCCAATACTCCGAATCTAATGCCTTCTGCCTCTTTTGTTCTTTTAGACTCATCAATCAAGGAAAATCTGAATCGGATGCCTTACCTCATTTTCATCTTTTAAACTCATCATGAAGTTCTTTGTTTCAACCTCTTCACCATCTATATGTAAAACATTGTTCATCCTCAATACTTGAGGTTCAGGAAATCCATTTCCAGTCACATTGTTCCCTAATGTCAATTTCTTTAAGGAATGTGCAATGATATTAAAAATCTGAACCCCAACTATTCTTAAAGAAGGAGAATAATTAATTCTCCGTTTATATATATATCACAGTAAGTCACAACAATGTAATGTCAATAGCCCGTCAGTGAAAGCGGAATTAGATGCAATTCACCCGAATTAAGGCTATTAAACACCATTAATATTACTGTTGGTGACATACTGACCATTGACACATAGCAAAATCGGCCCTTATTAGGGGCCAATGTATGTGACTGGCTAATTGGTCACCTTTTTTTTTTTTTTTTAAATCACATCTACATAAATCTATCTAATACAAGCTCACCAAATATATCAAGGGACAGTTTTGTGCATAAATAAATAGCAACAAATTTTGAGGTACAACCGGCATTTTCATCGAACTCCGCTGACTTTTGGAGCTGGAGAGTAGCAGAGCGAGAGACACAGTGAGGTTAACAAAAGGCTAGGGCTTTTATGGGATGTATATATAATGTTAAGATGAAAAACAAAAATGGTGGCTAGGGTTTTGGAATTTTCCGGGTCGGACTGCTTGGATAGGCTAAAACCCGATTCGACTGGCCGAGTGATGGGACAAGAACAGTAACAAAAGAGAACGGCATTGTTTGGGTTTTTTCGAGATAAATGAGTGTGTGGCATTTTGAAGGTTAATTTGGAATGTTCTTGCTAAATATTCTACTCGGAAAAAGAGAAAAAAACAATATTAAGCGCCCCATATGTTCCAATTTAAGTGAAACAATATTAAGCGCCCCATTTGTAAGAGGTTTTGACCAATTTTGTCTCTTATCTTTGATGATAGATCTATTTTGGTCCCTCAAATATAACCTTGAGCATATTTAGTCTCTTAAGTATGCTAAAGTGGAGCACCTTTAGTCTCACTGACACAATATATTCAAAAACTAACGGTGTTACCCAACTCTGATTCATGAAGCAAATCTTCTGCTCTAAAACAAAATGTTTCCTCTCATTTTATTGGATAACGCAAATTATCACTTTAATTCCTCATTTTTAGATAATGTCT
>AWOL01S0005641.1:6268-18256 GCA_000715115.1 Nicotiana otophora | reverse complement strand
ATATCACCTACAAGTTAAAAAATCCTTCAGAATAAAGAAATTCTCGAGCAGTAAAAAAGACCCTCAGATTGTCACAAGAATAATTCAGAAGAAAGCAACTAGAGATTTTGTGCGTGAACCGAAGAGGATAGTCATTATACCTACAAACTGGCGATTTGCAGAGAACCAAAGCTTAAGCTTCAAGTGCCCAGAGAAAGAGCATTCCCGATGAAAATAGCACCCCACAATTAATATTGTTGCGGATATATGGACATTGACAGCAATCAGTCATCTTCATCACTTTCTTATTGTTGACATAACGATAGTAGACCATTGCTTGTCACACCAGTCTTTTCTGCCTCTTGCTGGTTTCCTTCTACTGTCTTCTTGCTGTTGGAGTCTGATGGCGGCTTCTTAACTACGGATACTTTGACTGACGAGGATTTGAAAATGATTTTACCATCACTCGATGATGCTTTTATCTGCAACATAAGTCATGAAAACAGGGTCGGACCTAAACGGCTATTTTTCTCAGTATTAATCACCAAATGACCTAAAAAAAGGTATCTATGACCGTTATTAGTTTTTATTTTCAAAGTAAAACCAGCAAAATCTATGATTATTGAAGAGTTAATGACATCTCATCCATCAAATTTCCAGGCTGAAAACTCTAACTCACAGCCCTCCACCCAAACCCTCCCCAAGGAAATAAAAGAGAGAACAAGCCATGCAAAAATAAGTGGAAGACAACAGATTGTTTCGTCGACAACTATGCATTCACCATCATCACCAGACTCCGATTTCAAGAAGCAAATATTAAGCGCAACGGATGGAAATCACTTCAAAGACTATTCTTCAAATGGAAATCCACTCACATGATTGTCATAAATGAAGGGTATTCTGACCCAAAAAAATAAATCATACCCAAAAAAATAAATCGAGACATAAAAGGTTATAGGAACAGTGGGAAGCAATGATACACTCAGAACAGAATCAGATGGGCCGATTAAGCCAACCTTTGTTGATAGAGCTGTCAGTAACGCTGGCTTTTGTCAAAAAATTGGTGGGTTTTTCATTAGGTTCCTCAGAAGCCTTTCTCCCCTGCATTAAAAGAATAACAAGCTTAATGTTAATAAGAAACAACAAAAAGAAGATTTAGACTTCAGGCATGATGAAATTTCAGATTTCAATCTAACAGTAAATGCTCCCAACAACACTGTCCTCTAATTTTGCGGATGGACATTGTAATTTTCTACTTCTATTTAGTTGCATGTAAAACATACGACAGGTCTAATGCAAAAGAGATTGATCATTTTATAGACGCTGCCACTTATTGGGCCTCTCTAGTAAAGGAAGATAATTAACAGAACTTTATATTTCCTTCGCACATTTTTTGTTCTATTTAAACGAAAAAATAATATTCCATACAGATATCTGTTGTGTTTATTTACTTTTTCATTTAATGATAATATCAATCTTATGCTATTCATATATCATAATATTCATAACTGTAAAAGATTCCAAGACGAGCTTCGTGCTACAGCCAAGGCGTTGAAAGAAAACTTTACTTCCAAGATTGTCATTTGCAGGTAATTTGAGCTAATTCAACAGCATTATGGTACTTTCCTGTGCACTCAATTTGCCGAGCAAAATGAACTAAGCCTACTATTCTACTGTAGAAAAGGTTCTGATATCATATGTGTACCTAAAACACGGTGTGTGGCCAAGGAGCCTAAAAGCGAGTTCCCGCACATAATCCCAAGTTTATTTACTCAACCATTGATGGACGACAAACTAGGACCACTACTAGTTTTATAAATAATATAACAGATTGCTCAAGTGACAATAACAGCTCTACAAGGTGCTTCACCTTAGAGCATAACAACTATCTCTAGTGTAATGCCCCCGAAATTTTTCGCTAAGCATTACCTCCATGTTCAGGCTCTAAGTGAGACACACGGGTGTTTGAAAAGTTTTGAAGGTATATGATGCCTACATTTTATGTTTAGAAGGTAGCATGGATGTTTAGGAGAGGGGAGAGGGGAGAGGAGGTATGAAACAAATTAGAAATATTTCAAAGAAGAATAGTCGCATGTGTCCCGACTTCAAACTATCATATCTCCCGGTTTATGATGAATTGAGATATGAGCCATATATAAACTGATGAAAGGTCTCTGAATCTAGCTTCCAGAACTTCAAACCGTTCATCATTCCGACATTCCTACGAAAAGTTATGACCCTTTTACCAAAGAGTAGCATAACAGCCAAGGCTAAGCGTATTACCTAAGTTGCTCCGACACGGCAGTTTAAGTGTTGCACCCATGTCGACACGACACTAGTATGGGTGTGGGTATGGGATCCGTACCGGATCTGGTCAAACAATTTTGGGTACTTTGACCACGATGGACGGAAAAATTCGAGACGAAATACAATTTGATTCCGAAAATCAAAACCAAATCTAGGGTAAATTTTAAGAAAATAGCATAATTTATCTAGGAAATCAATCATTTACTTATCTACAACTTGAAAATAAAAAGAAATCCACACTTTACATAAGTATTCCACAAAATTTCTCAAAATTTAGAGGTATTTTTATTTATTTATTATTTTGAGTTAGTAACATAGAATAGTGATTGCAACTACTTAATTGTAGATTTTGAAGAGCCAAATTCACGAGTTCCTCGAATGAAAAACTAAAGACCTCCATTAGAGGTAAATTGAGTTAACAGTTTCCTAAGTCAAAGGCTTGATAAAAAATTTCTTAATAAGAAACAGTTTGATAAGAAAGTGCATGCTTGATCCGTAGGTCTAAATGCTTTGACTATCGGTTTGGAAATCCTTGATTGCCTAAATGCTATGAATGTATCACTAGTTCATGATACAGATTATCTTACATAAATTGAATTGCATTGCATGGTAACTCAGCTAAGCTCAGAATATCAGAAGAATTGATCTCTTGTTTGATCTGATTATTGTTTTGCCATTGCTTGCATTATTTAGATTCAACTCTAATATATGTGATCACATATGGAAAGGGAAAATGGTCTATTGGACACTCCATCCATGAGGGCCTAGCGTGTGTGAGTTGGTCTAGCGGACACCCTATCCACGAGAACCTAGTGTGCGTGAGTTGGTGTAGTGGACACTCTGTCAACGAGGGCTTAGGGTGCGTGAATTGGTCGAGCCATCCTATCGGCGAGGGCCTAGTGGGTGTGTGTGTCGTGGTTGCATGGGGCTAGCTACCCTACACTCGTAGGTGTTCCATGTTCAGTTTCAGATTTATGTATTTGGGAGAAGTAGTCAACCTCCCAAGTGTAAAAGTCGTAGAGCCGAGAATTGGACCATATATCCCCCACTCATAGGCACCATTATTTGTTAGATGAAATTTTCAAAATAAAGAAACTCATTCATATGCAATTATTAGAATTTAACTCAAACTTCATGTTACAATTCAGCTTTCAGATTTCATGTTACAGTTCAGCTTTCAAACTCCAATGTTCACTTATTTAATTTCTTAAGTTATTTTTTTTTTTATGAAGTAAAATGTTTCATTAAGAAGGCATCAAGAAGATGCAAAGTTACAAGAGGCATATGTGCTAAATAAACAAAACAATTACAGGAGAACAATGTTTGCCCCAAAACAAAGTCTCAATTTAGGACAAGAGAGCTAATAAAGTCCAACAGGTGTCCTGTACTATTTATGGGGGACAACTTTGTCCAGCAAAAAAGATTGAGCAGGCATTTAGATTTGAGTAAGTGGTTTGGGGTTAAGGTGCCATCAAAGCATCTTCTATTCCTCTTGTTCCATAAACACCAAAAAATAGTTGCAGGGATCATAAGCCAGATCTTCTTGATGACCTTATAAACCTCCCAAAGACTCCAGCTCATGTGTGCCTCTCTCAGGCTCTGTGGCATGACCCAACTTAAGCCAAAAATACAAAAGAACATGTTCCATAGGTCTGTGGCTACTGACCAGTGTAGAAGTAGGTGATTAATTGTTTCCTGGTGTCTCCTGCAAAGGTAACATCTTTTGACCAACTGAAATCCCCTTCTGCATAGGTTATCTTGTGTTAAGCAGGATTCGTGAAGGGCAATCCAGTTGAAGCATGTCACCTTCACAGGTAATTTTGTCCTCCATATCAGTTTCCAAGGCCATGAATGCAATACATGATTATGATTGTTAAGTTGCATGTAGCAATCTTTAACAGTATAAAGACCTTTACAGCCCCATCTCATACTGTCTGGAACATTCTCATCAATGTTATAGGCCTCTAATCAGCTAGCATTTCCATCAAGTCTTCTATCGCCCAGTCTTGAACAGCTCTCCTGAGATGCACATCCCAATTATCATTTGCCCGGTTATGAGCAATTGAAGAATTATTGTCCAAGGCAATGTTGAATATGCTAGGATAGTCCTCCATGAGAGTAGTGTTGTTTAGCCATTTATCCTTCCAAAACTTAATATGACTTCCACTGCCTGGCTTGAAATGAATATTCTGAAAAAATTCATTCCCCAGTTTGCTAATATACTTCCAGGGCCCTACTCCATGGGATGCACTGACAATTTTGGTGCTCCAATTGTCTTTAATCTCATGTTTTGCATTGATCACCTCTTTCCATGGACTTGGCTCACATGTGCCATATCTCCAGAGCCATTTCATTAGCAAACCTTTATTGTGCTTGTCTAGATCTCTGACCCCCAGTCCACCTTTGCATTTAGGTTGCAAGACCTTATCCCATTTAATCAAGTGATACTTGTGAGAGCTGTTGTTTCCTTCCCATAGAAAGTCCCTCCTGATCTTGTCCAGCCTTTTAAGTACCTTTTTAGGGATGGGAAACAATGACATGAAATAAGTGGGTATACTGTCAAGACTACTGATGAGAGTGAGTCTTCCTCCCATAGAAAGGTATTGTTGTTGCCATGAAGCCAGTATTTTCTCAAAATTCTCCACTACACCATTCCAGATATCACAGCTTTTGAATTTAGCCCCCAATGGAAGACCCAAATAGGTAGTAGGCAATGGCCCTATGCTGCAACCGATGATCCCTGCCAACTCCTCAATGTTGCTCACCTGATTGACCGGATATATAATACTTTTCTGCTTGTTGATGTGAAGTCCTGATAATGCTTCGAATAGCTGGAGTATAAGATTCAGGTACAGGATTTGGAATCTATCTGCCTCACAGAAGATCAGTGTGTCATCAGCATATAATAAATGGGAGATAGTGACTGAGTTTTCAGTGTTTGTGCCTACACTGAATCCTTGAATCCATTGCATTTGTCTGGCTTTTTCCATCATTTTACTTAAACCCTCCATGGCTAGTATGAATAAGAAGGGGGAAAGAGGATCCCCTTGCCTAATTCCTTTCTGAGGTGAAAAGAAACCAACAGGACCTCTATTGATTAAGACTGAGTACTTGACCGTAGAGATACTGTATCTGATCCACTTTAACCATTTGTCTCCAAACCCCATTTTCCTCAAAATAGATAGCAAGACCAGTTTAATTGATCAAATGCCTTTTCTATATTCAGTTTACACATAACACCAGGTGTGTCAATTTTAAGCCTCCAGCCCAGCACTTCATTAGCTATGAGAGCTGCATCAGTAATATATCTGTGTTTAATGAAAGCATTATGATGAGAAGAAACCAGCTTCCCAATAACCTTTTTCAATCTCTCTGCCTTGGCCACAATCTTATAAACACTACCAATAAGGCTTATTGGTCTGTAGTCCCTAAGCTCAATAGCTCCCTTCTTCTTAGGTATCAAGGCAATGAAAGAGGCATTGCATGATCTCTCCATGTAACAGTGCTGGTGGAAATAATTTAGTGTTGCCATAATCTCTGGTTTGATGAAATCCCATGACTTCTGAAAGAATGCCATAGTAAAGCCATTTGGACCTGGGGCTTTATCAGGGGCACATGATTGAATGATAGCATAAACTTCATCTTCCTCAAAACCTTTTTCAAGAAGCTCACTTTCCTCCTCTGATATTTTGGCAACATCTTCAAAGTTGGAAGATGGCCTCCACTCTTCATTCTCTGTGTAAAGAGATTGGTAATAATTTAATATCTCCCCCTTGATTAATTCTTTATCTTCTGTAATCTCATCGTTTATCTTGAGCTTGTCAATTGAGTTGCCTCTCCTATGAGAGTTGGCCAAAGTATGAAAGTATTTAGTGTTCTTGCCCCCTTTTTTAACCATAAGCATCTAGATTTTTGCCTCCAAGAGATTTCTTCAGCTTTATCGATCTCTTCCAACTCCATTCTTAAAGTCAGAAACCTTTGTTTTTTTGCTTGAGTTGGAGCTCTGCTTTCAGTTGCTTGTTCTAAGGCTAAGAGTTCATCAAGAAACCTGCTTCTCTTAGTGTCTAACATGCCATAAACTTTTTTGTTCCATTAGGAGATGTCTTTCTTCAAACTCCTCAACTTTTGAATTAGCACAAAGTCTGGGTCGCCACTTATTGTGTAATTTTGCCACCACCCTTTCACCATATCAATGAATCCCTCTCTTTGAAGCCACATGTTCTCAAATTTAAAGTAAGATGTTGTTGAGTCCCATTCTCCACTTTCTAGCAATAAAGGTTTGTGATCTAAGATGACTCTTGGGAATGCTAGTTGCTTGATGGATCTAAAACTTCCATTTTGTAGAGACCAAGAACCTGTCAATTCTTAAGGCTTGGAAAATATCATCCCCTCTTGACCAGGTGTATTGGGCTCCATGTAAAGGCAAATCCATTAGATGCAGGTCCTCAATTGCTTCAGAGAAGCATCTCACAGCTTTGGTCTTTCTATAACAGTTCAATCTTTCAGATTCATACATACATACATTGAAATCCCCTCCAACAGCCCATTGTTCCTCCCAAATGCCTCTGGTTGATCCCAATTCCTGCCAAAAATCTTCCCTTTCAGCATTGGAGTAAGGACCATAAACACTTGTAAACCCCATCTGAAGTCCTCATGAAGGCTTTCAAGAAAGCAAGTATTAGTAAAGCACCCCTGGTGAGAGTCAATACACCTCCACAATCTCTTATCCCATAGAAGAATGCCACCTCTAGTGCCACTAGCCTTCAACTCTGCCCATTCAGTCCACCTATTCCCCCAAATTTGGTAAAGCATATTGGTTGGGATGTTCTCAATTTTGGTTTCTTGGAGACAAAGAATGTCAGCTTTCCACTTCCTAACTAGTGATGTGATAGTGCTCCTTTTATCCCTGGCATTGAGGCTCCTAATGTTCCAACTTAGAATTTTAACTTTCATCTAGAAAGAGTCTTGCCTTGCCTGCCCCTTTCCTTTTTATTCCTTCCTTCATAGTTGATGCCACAGATTAAGTTCTGAACCTCAGTTTTCCCTTTTTTCCTCCCTTCCCCTTCTTACTAGCTGAAGAGGGTGATCGCCTTTGTTGTAATTGAACCTGTCTTTTCTGGTCCATTCTCATGATTAAATCAAAAATTTCGTGCTCAAATCCAGCTCCATTGATCCCGAAAGCCTTGCATACTTTACCCAGCACCAATTTGGTCCATTTGGAGGTTTCTACTGCTGTAGGTTGTTGAATTCCTTGCCGGAATCCCTGTAATTCCAGTTCATCATCGTGCCATGGTAGAGAAAGTGACTCGGTGTATGAATCTGTTTCTGAGCGCACTAATGCAGTAGAGGCAGCATCGGACCAGTCCAGTTGTTGAGGAAGACCCCTTAGATTAGAAAGAAAATTTTCCGGTTCATCATCAGCTTCGTCGTCAGCTTCTGAGTGTGTTACAGGGTTGCATGCGTGACTAGAGATTGGCACTATGGATTGGGTCTGTTGATAGAAGGTTGAAGAGGAAGAAGGAATAACCATGTTGGAATTAAGTCGTAGATCCAGTAGAGGCCCTTTAGCACGCTATTCCTGAATAATCGTGGGTTTAGTTGCCTTCATCTTTTGTTGGGCCTTCTTTTGGGGCTTTGTATTAATTAAAAGTTTGGCCCACCATCGTCTCTTTAATGACTCCTGAGGTGCTTTCTTTACTGGGCCTGCACTGGCTAATATTATTATTAGCCCGTGTATTGAGAAAGGATGGAAGTGGGCCCAAAAGATTTGAATTAAAGTGACCCTTTGACAGCTGTCCCTCCACGTGCTTTGAACTGACAGAACACCCGTCGTTTTCCCCCAAACACATCGCTGAGGTTTTGGCCTCTGTTGTTGCACCGGCTGGCCGAAAAGGTTTTGGCAACGCTGCTACCTCCTTCATAATTGATATTTCGAAACTCCAACACCCCACATTGAGCTCTATCTTATCTGGACATTCATTATTAACATTGTTAACACAGATTCTTGCCCAGAGATAATGATTCTGGTACCTCGTATCTTCGTCAATGTCTATGAAGCCACCACACATGTCGCCAATGATTCTGAATGTCTCGAGTTTCCAAGCATTAATGGGAATTCCGAAAGCCTTAATCCATTTTTGACCGATCTCTGCGAGCCTAACTCAGTGCCCGCCACCGGCGACCACCACTCCAATGAAAGGCGTCGACCGTTCCAGAACCAATCTCCAGTATGGACTCTCACTGCTTCTTTTCTTGATGGAAATTCAAAGAGGAATTGATTGTGGGACATTGGAGTTACTTTCAGACCCTCGCAAACCTTCCACCTATTCAGAAATCATTTTTGTATCACCTCATGGTTGGGGCTGTACTTGAAGGGACCGTTGAAAGTGCCAACTAAGCACCTTGAGAGAAAATAGTGATTCCCGTAATATGCGCGTAGGTTAACTGCATTGATAGCGTTAACCATCCTGGCTAGAAGCTTCTTTAACGGCGACCAAGAAATTTTTGTTGTAGACGCATAGGACTGATGAGTAGGAGGAAGTCTAGATCTGCTTGTACTTTGTTTCCCCAGAAAGTGTAAAATTTTGTTTGCTATATCTTCCCATCCCAAGTTGTAATCTCCCTCAGGAATAATCAATGCTTTCTTCATGCTCCCCAACCATGCTTCAATACGTATGAATCTACCATAGCTATTGAAATTTACGAAAGCTCTGTAATAGTATGACTGTGAACTCCACCCCCAACGTCCGTAATAATTCCCTTTCCTTTTGGTTTCTTGTTTGAGTGTTGTGCAAACTCGCCTGAGACTTTCCTCATCTATGTTAATATTACACGAAAATCTTATTCCCCTTTCAACTAAAGTAAACCACTCCTCGCCGGAATCGATGATCTCGAAAGATTTCTCACCTGAAATAAAAAATATCTTGGCTTCCATGGTAAAGAAAATTAGAGGAGAGAAATGGAGTACAGAGTCGCCGGCCAAACATGTTTCAAAAGGAGAGAGAAAAAAGCTGGGCACGTTTCCCAAGTCAGAGCCATTAGCAGCATATTATCTTAAGTTATATTTATTGCATCCTTATTATAACTATTTAGTCTAGAAAAGTCCTGTCCACCGCTTATGGAGTGGTAAACAAGACTTACTGAGTACCCTTGGAGATATTTAGCCAGTTTGAGCGTTCATGTCGTGTGGCGGGCGTTGAGTGTGCAGGTGACGAAGCTCGTGGATAGTTTTCAGACTTCTTAGATCCAATAGCAGACTATGTTGATTTCTTTCCAGCGATAGTTGGCTATTTCCAGACCTTCAGTCATTTAGATATTTTTGTTATTCTAGGGGAATGGCCCGAAGACATTGTTCTTAGTTTTAGTCCTTAGAGGCTCATGACTTGTCATTGGTGGGTTCAGATTTTCTGATAAAGTTTTGCTAAACTCTTTGTTAGTTTTTTTTTTTAGATAGGTCATTAAAAATTATTCATAATTGGTTTGCTTTAATAACCTTATCAGCAATTACAGTTAGATAAACAGGCTTGCTCAATTAGGTTGAGCGTCATTATGTCCCACCCCGGTTTCGGGGCGTGACATCTAGACTCTTTAAGAGCTAGCCCCGAATAATTTCTAATTATTACTCCGTCAATCCTCCTTATTATTCTCTTAGTTTTATGGACAATAACATCAACAATTATGCCTCGGTCCTAAACAAAGTTGGGGTCGGCTATATGAATCCTACTTCTTTCTTTAAGCTCAACTCATATCATAATCATGTCAAAATAAAATAATACTAGTGAAAACATGTTAGATATATATAAAAATAATACTCCTTCCGTTTCAATTTGTTTGAACCAATTTGACTGGGCACGGAGTTTAAGGGAAAAGAGGACTTTTGAGACTTGTAGTCCAAAACATCCATAGATATTTGTATGACTATAAATTATCGCATTAAGCGTGAAATGGGGAGTTTACAGTTACATTCTTTTCAAATTTAGAAATGAGTCATTCTTTTTGAAACTGACTACAAAGGAAATAGGTTCATTCTTTTTTAAACGGAGGGAATAGCGATAAATAATAATAATAATAATAATAAATAAATTAAAAATAAAACATAGTACTAACATTAAAAGTTCTCTAACAAATTTAAAGCCTATTCCTAACTAGTAAGTATCACCTATATGGATCTTTTTCTTCCTTTGTGTCCTATCTTTAGCTAAGTCCGCACCGATTCCAAAAGATTTGTAGGTCTTTTGAGACAACTTCCATGGATTTATAGGTTTCCATTGTGCCCTATTTTTAGCTAAGTCTACATGGACCACCTGATTTTTTTCTGATTTGTGGACCATGTGATTATTGTTTGTATGCTATTTGTATCTGCAAGATGCTAAAAAGAGAAAATAAGACACCACAACTTCAAAGTTACGACTAACTCAAGAGGATGTAGCAATTTGTTCATGTCTGATCTACTGAACAAAATAGGAACTTGGTTACAAATGATATGAAAGCAGGCGGAAAATTTGTACATGTCATCAGGATAATCACATAGATAAACTGTAGATCTCACTTGCTTGATGCCTATCGCCAAAGGCAACTGCGACATTAATGTATGGTACTTTCTTGGTATTCAAACAAAGCATAATTCATACACGATATTTATTAAAGTCTATTTTGTATAGAAGCAGGTTGAAGCAACATAAAAGATGGAAAACTGAATTAACTGACCAAGCACTTGTACCTTAAGAGAGTTGTTTTCTGACCCTGAACTTTCAAGGGCAAAAATAGCTAGATCATCATAGTCCTCCTCAAGCTCTTCATCAGGGATTCTTTTGATTATCTCTCTTGAACCCTTATTTGAAATCACAAGACCAACAGAACTTCTTAAGAAATTAAAGCTCTTAGAAATACCTATGAACAAATAACAGGTATTCAGACTATCATATACCAACCTGGAAAACTGATCTTACGAGAGCTTCATCTTTTTCCTCCAGCTTCCTGCCTGTTAGGGCAAACATTAATATGGCAAATAAGGCAGTTCATCAAATGTTTCACCTACTCATCAACTAATTATAAAAATGTTCTTCAACAGATCTTCATAAACCATCACGATCCGGTGAAGAGTGGCACTACCGGGGCTCCCCTATTAGTTAGAAGATCTTAATCACATAATTGTTTTCATCATCCTGAATAACCAATCATTTAAGTGAATACTTTCCTTTAAACTCCTTCAACTCTTCATACTTCTTACTGGGCTCAACCTTCTACAGATACTTTCAGTGCTAAACACCTCTGTGATTCTTCACTACCGGTTAAACATCTCCAATGATCTCATGGAGTTTGAAATGTGTGGTTTCACCCATTCCTTTTAATTTTGGTTATCCCCTCCCTCCCAGAGTTTGAACAGGTGTCTTGAGATTGAGGTAGGCAATCACTCAACATCTAATACGAGATAGTGTTCAAGAAGTAAATAGAAGAATTTAGTCTGTGATTTGATTCTTAATTATAAGAGCTATATTTGGTGTAAAGAAGCTTTAGCACAAGATGCAGATTCCCTAGTTGATCTCATCGGGTACTTGTAAATGCCACAAGACTAGTTCTTCACCAATTGTTTTTGTTCATCAATCTCTAAGTTTTTGGAAGTCTTGTAACTAGGGACCTTTTCTCTCAGCACTATCTTGGCGCTGAGATTTTTCTATATATCAATGAAACCTGTTATCATTT
>AWOL01S0005640.1:26255-139263 GCA_000715115.1 Nicotiana otophora | reverse complement strand
CAATTTCCCCCCTTTCCCCCCCTAAATCTGCCTCACCTTCTTCTACTTGTTCTCGTCCTCTCTTTTACACATCTTCTTCTCTGTTGTTGTTTCTCTTCCACCACCACAACCGATGCTCCTCTCTTCTACCACTCTTGTTGCGGCTTCATAATAATATGATTTAATTTTTTTAATTTTACTTAACTATAATAAGTTTATAGTAGAATAC
The DNA here is from genome assembly GCA_000715115.1 of Nicotiana otophora. Classification (NCBI taxonomy): domain Eukaryota; kingdom Viridiplantae; phylum Streptophyta; class Magnoliopsida; order Solanales; family Solanaceae; genus Nicotiana; species Nicotiana otophora. The sequence goes on along the minus strand of AWOL01S0005640.1, from coordinate 139,055 downwards.
TATTCTTGCGTTAGAGTTTGTAAAATATTTAAAAATATTATATTTAAATTGATTTTGTAATTTTCAATTATTACATATGGATTCAATTCCTTTTCTTGTTTGCCACAAGATTTTTTTATTTTGATTATTTATAATTGATGGAGTTTTTGTATGGTTTTAGAATTGTGATTTGTTGAATAGTGTATTTGGTCTTGTCCTTGTTGGGGTGGTGGCATGAGGATGATAATGAGGTTGTGACTTGGTTGTGAGGGTGGCGGAAGAGTGATGGTGGCTATGACTTGACTACGGATGAAGAAAGTGGGTTCACATTAAATAAATAAAATAAAATTTTAATGGCTTTCACACGTCCAAAATTGTGTGAAAATCAAACATTTTATGGTGTCTGCATGAGGGGATTACAAGACACACATGAGTCAAGTAGAAGTATCTTGATGATCACTACCTAATAGCCTGTTTAGCTCCTCAAGAGGACAAAAATATATTTTTTTCTCCAAAAGCATTTTTTTTCCTAACTTGAGGTGTTTAACCAGGCTTTTGTTTTAGGACAAAAGTATTATTGAAAAAAAGCAGAAGCAGTTTCTGAGAAGCAGAAAAAAGTACTTCCCAGAAACAGAACCAGTTTTGACTTTTCTTCATACCAAAAATACCCTTAACAAAATATAGTGTATACCAAAATAACCATTAAACCTAATACTTAGGATATTAATGAATAAATATTTCTTATTATTTTTAGGATAACTTTCTAATATAAAGTTACTTTATGGGTGAATGTTTTTATATTTGTTGAATAATTTTTAATATATTTAACTTATATTAAAAGAATTAAATACTTTTAAACTTTATTTTCATATTTTCCTTAAATAAAATAAAAAAATTTAATTATTGTCTGTAATAACAATTTTTTGAGATTGTTTATTTGCATATAATATTAACAATTAAGTAAATTTATTCATGTTCTTATTCGTAATTTGATACTTAAAAGCACTTTCTGAAATGCTTGGTCAAACACAAATTATTGCTCAAAAGTGATTAGCCAAATACAAACTGTTTCTCTTAAAAAGTACTTTTGAAAAAAAAAATCTCAAAAACACCTTTCTCTCATGTATTTTGGTTGAAATTCTCTTTTATTTTTATTTTTTTGACGTTCTCAAAATTTCTTTTAACGGTTTTTTGAAAAATATATTATGCTTCTTAAAAGCATTAGCCTATTAATTTGGTCTGATGCCCTAGCAAAATAAAAAGAAGGTGGGGTTGAAGCCATAATCGTAGCAAAATATTTTACATTGTTAGGAGAAAAGACAAAAAAAGAAAAATGTCTTTATGAGATAGCTGGCCCCGGGATAGCTAGCTGGCTGCAGCTGCTTCATTGTTGTTTTCCTCTTTTTCCTTTTTTCTTATTCGAATATGAGTTGTACTACTTCTTCACTCAAAGCATCATATCTTCTTTATTACCATAATTGTTATTATTGCTGTAATAAACAATTAAACTTAAAAAAAAAAAAAAAGTTAGTAATACTTGTTTAACGAAATAGATTCTGGAAAATAAAAAAAATAGTGTAGGAATAAATCTAGCCCACTGATTACACAGTGTTTTCTTAAGGAAATTATTTCTCTCAAGTACCCGAGGTGCTGGAATATATCTTCCCAGGATAGAACAATTTAACTCACCAGTGTATTGGTACCAAAACTCTGATGAACAGCGAACCACTCAATGGTCGTAAAACACACTGGAAAATATTATGCAGAAGAAGAAGAAGAAGCTCAGAAAATTTCGTAAGGAAAGATTCTGGGATTCAAACTCTATTTATAGAGTTGCTGGCATTGTTTCTGAAAAGGTTGTGTTTGAAATATTGCGGGAAATTTAAAATAATTCGGAAAAGAAAACAGGCCTGACCGAACCGGGTCGCGAGTCATGGGTTATCCGGATTGAATTTTTTTTTGTTAATTATTTAATTAATTAATTGAAAGAAATTTTGTCCAAAAAGATTAATTAATCAATCTTTGACCAAATCCAAATCCGAAGCCGAGCGAGCGACGACGACGGCGGCGCGAGGCTTGCCTTTTTTCCTAACTCTTTAAGAGCTAGAAGAAGAGCAATTATATATATACCCATCAAAAGCCTTTTCTTCCTCCAATATGGGACAATGTCCCTTTCCCAAGGGAAACTCAAATATTTCATTTTCCCTCCATTTCTCATTCACCTTCTTTAAGCTACACAAACTTAAAATCCCAACAATAATATCTTCAAAACTCAGTAACAGTCCATTCTCCGGCAAAATAAGGGTACCGTATTTCTTATTTTTCTTATTTTGCCCGATTATTTCAGTTCTTCTTCGTACAACTTCATATTTACATCTATTTACTATTGTTTGGTTGCTGCATTTTAAGGGTATTACCACATATATCAATGGTTGGAATGGTTTATTTATCCGTACAGCAGTCATGTCTTACTATGTATATTTTGTTCATTCAGATGAAGAATCAGATTTTGGTCGAGGGTGTGATCCAGACATTTATTGGAGGTCGTACTTTTTATTATTTTCTCTCAACCTTGATAGAAATTGGACGATATATTTTCTACAACTACGACTGATTAATGGTAGTCTACATTTCTATCATATTTCTCATACTTATTCTTTTTATAGGACTTATTTGCACGGATTCCAAGTTGATTCACAAGATTTCCAAAAGGTGCTTGTATGACACTTAAATTTTGTTAAACTAGGGGCAAAGATATTCCACATGTATGATGGATCTGCCTTTATTTATGTTTCCTTTGCCGGGCGCACTTATCCACTTGAGCCTGCTTCCTTTGCTAGATGTATTCTAAAATAGTTTTCTATTTTATCTTTGGTTTTACAAATTAAATTGTATACATTTAGGGGTCGTTTGGTAGGGTGTATGGGAATAGTGCAGAATACAGTGTATTAGTAATGCAGAGATTAGTAATGCATGAGTTAGTAATGCAGGGATTAGTAATGCATGAGTTAATAATGCAGGGATTAGTAATACAAGCATTAGTTATGCAGATATTATTTCTTATAAACTGTTTGGTGTGGTGTATTAAAAATTATAATGCATTGCATAATTTTTAAGAAAAATAATTGTTTACAAAAATGCCCTCCATATTCTCTAGCTTTAAGAGACTTTAAGGACAATTTTGTCTTTAACCATACTAATGCATGCATTAATAGCATTGGTATTATTACTGTCATGGTTTTCTATGTATTACTTATACATAGGCTAATACCAAGTATGATGTATAACTAATGCAAGTATTAGTGTAAAGACCCGACTGGTCGTTTTGAGAATTAGAGCCCCGATCCCCTAATATCTGCTTTTTCCACATTTGTTTCTACTTTTGAGATTTTGCCGGAGTGATTGGTTATGGAATTCGGGGAGTTTTGGGACACTTAGTTCCTAGTTGTGAGTTTAAATTGGACCGTAATCGGAACTGTGTGAAGACGAATCCGGAATAGAATTTCGTCGACTCTGTTAGCTTCGTTGAGTGATTTTGAGCTTAGGAGCGCGTCCAGAAAGTAGGTCTGTAGTAGATTTAGGCTTGAATTGGTGAAAGTTAGATTTTCGGCGATTTCGGGCGATAGTGAAAATTTTGATATCGAGCTCGAAATGGATTTCCGAAAGTGGTTGTAGGTTCGTAGTGTCATTTGTGATATGTGTGTAAAATTTGAGGTAATTCGGACTAGATTTAACGTGGTTCGGCGTCGTTTGTAGAATTTAGAAAATTCTAAGTTCTTAGGCTAGAATCCGTGCTTAATTTATGATTTTTGGTGTTATTCGATGTGGTTTGAAGGCTCGACTAAATTCGTATGGTGTTATGGGATTGGTTGAGGTCCTTGGGGCCTCAGGTATGTTTCAAATGCTTAACGGAATGAAATTGGACTTAGAAAAATCTGGTGTTTTTGCTGGTTTTGCTGTAATCGCACCTGCGCAAGGCTGCCCGCAGGTGCAAGCAAATTGGCGCAGAAGCGGGAAAATAGACGAGTGCCAGGGGTCGCAGGTGCGAGGTGATTTCTGCATCTGCGATGCCCGCAGATGCGTTAGGGGTCTTCGTAGGTGCGCAAGGTCCGCAGATGCGGAAGGGAATTATGCACGCGCGAACGCGCAGATGCGGACCTTTCATCGCAGGTGCAAAGGTAGAAGGGGAAAGTAAATTGCCCATATGCGCATAATTTTTGCACAAGCGCACCCGAAGGTGCGAGCCCAGGTTTCGCAGGTGCGGAAATACCTGGGCAGTGGTTAAAACCGAAGGGCATCGTGATTTTTTGTCATTTTTGACTTTGCAAACTCGGCTTAGGGCGATTTGTGAGAGCATTTTCAAGGCATTTCTTGAGGTAAGTCCCTTGTGCTTATATTTGATCAATAATATTGCTTTGCCATGTATTTTTTCACCTAGTTAGTGTGTATTTAAGGTGGAAATTGAAAGTTGGAGGCTAGGAATTTGGAAGTTTGATTTGTGGATTTGGAGGACAATTTAGCACCGGAATTTAGTAATTTTGGTATGGTTAGACTCGTGCAGGAATGGGCGTTCCTATTTTGTAACTTTTACCCGATTCTGAGACGTGGGCCCCACGGATAAATTTTTGAGTTAATTTCGGGATTTTGTTAAAGTGTTGATTTCATTAATTAGATGAGTGTATTATTGTAGTATTTATGATATATAATTGCTTTTGGCTAGATTTGGGCTATTCGGAGCCGGAAATTCGTGGGAAAGGCATTGTGACCGATTGATTGAGCTTGCTTCGAGGTAAGTGGCTTGCCTAAATTTGTGTGGGGGAAATCCCCTTAAGATTTGGAACTATTGTGCTATGTAGGCACCGTGTACGTGAGGTGATGAGTACGTACATGGGCTAGTCGTGGAAAACCCGATTTTCTTACTGAGCAGCAACATGTTTTCCTTTTATTTTGAGTCATACCATTTTAATGAGTAGTAATCTATTTTCATTTCTTAATTGAGTTATTCCAATACGTATAGCTATCATGTTTAGTCTAATACAACATGTCTATGTGTCTTAATTGTTTATGTGAAATTATGTGAAACATACTTAATGAATTTCCCGCTTTTTCACTGACCGGTACTTAGACTAAATTGTAAGAATTTCGTGATGTAGTTGTATTTCTATCATTCGCGCTGCATATTTACTTTGGGACTACGGAACGGTATTCTGGGAGATCCTCCTGTACTGCATATTTACTTTGGGACTACGGAACGGTATTCCGGGAGATCCCCCTGCACATTTATTTTGGGACTACGGAACGGTATTCCGGGAGATCCCCCTGCACATTTACGTTTCGAACTATGGGACAGTATCTTGGGAGATCCCCTATTGTGTTTCTGTGTACTAAGTTGTTACCTTTTATGATTTCATTGTTGTTAAATTTCAGTTTTTATTTTATTGCGGTATTACGCTCTATATTATTTTATTACATATTTACCAGTAGGGCCTTTACCTGACCTCGTCACTACTCGACCGAGGTTAGGCTTGGCATTACTGAGTACCGATTGTGGTGTACTCATGCTACTATCTGCACATGTTTTGCGTGTGCAGATCCGAGTGTACCTTATCAGCCGTACTATGAGTGAGCCGGGACAACTTTAAAAATTTCAAGGTATATCTGCCGCGTCCGCAGACCTCAGAGTCCCGTTCTACTCTTTCTCATATCCATTATCTTCTGTATTTTTCCTTGTTAGACTCTGATTTATAGAGACACTACATTTTTCTTTCTGTAGTTTGTGATTCACGATGTTCCGGATTTTGGGATTTGTTGTGTATTTTTGAATAATTGGTTAAATTCATATATTTTTATTTCATCTTTCCGCAGAATATTAGGTTTACCTAGTTGTAGATACTAGGTGCCATCACGACGTCACACGGAGGGGAAATTTGGTCGTGACAAGTTGGTATCAAAGCTCTAGGTTCATAGGTGTCGTGAGTCACAAACCGGTTTAGTAGAGTCTCGCGGATCGGTACGGAGACGTCTGTACTTATCTTCGGGAGGATATAAAACTGTTAGGAAAATTTCACTACTTTGATTCCTTGTCGTGCGAAAATTGTTGACTTCAAAGATTCTAAACTTTTGTATTCTATTCTCTCACAGATGGTAAGGACACGTACAAGCGGATCTAATGACCAGGCACCCGCGCCCCCTGCTAGAGCCGCGAGAGGTTGGGTCCAGAGCCGGGGTAGAGGCTGAGGACTTCCACGTGGTGCAGCCAGAGCACCCGCATGAACTGCTATAGAGGAGCCCTCAGTAGCTCCAGCTGGAGGGCAGACACTTGAGGCACTTGTTCCTACACCTTCCCCTAGGAGACTCTAGCCCAGTTTCTGAGCATGTTCAGCATCTTAGCTCAGGCTGGTTTGATTCCACTTGCTCCTGCCACATCTCAGGCCGGGGGAGGAGCACAGACTCCCGTCGCCGGTACTCCAGAGCAATGGGTTCAGGTCGACCAGGTTCTAGAGGTTGTACCAATGCAGCCAGTAGCTCCAGCTCAGCCCGAGGTTAGGGCAGCAGCTTCTAAGGTGGAGCAGCTCAGACTTGAGAGGTACAAGAAGTACCACCCACCTACTTTCAGCGGATTGGCTACAGATGATGCTCAGGGTTTTATGGAGGAGTGTAATCGTATACTCCGTACTATGGGTGTAGCGGAGACGAGCGGAGTTTCTTTTGCCACATTCCAGCTTAGAGGAACAGCCTATCAGTGGTGGCATGCTTATGAGTTGAATAGTCCGACTGAGGCAACTTCACTTACATGGACTCAGTTCTCGGACATGTTTTTGAGAGAGTATGTCCCTCAGAGCCTCAGGGACTCATGGCGCACAGAGTTTGAGCAGCTGCGCCAGGGTGCTATGACTGTGTCAGAGTATGCAGTTCGCTTCAGCGATTTGGCCTGACATGTACCGGCCTTAGTTGCCACAGTTCGATAGAGGGTTCGACGGTTTATTGAGGGTCTCCATCCCAGCATCCGGAGTAGTATGGCCAGGGAATTGGAGATGGATATTTCTTATCGGCAGGTTGTGGGTATTTCCAGGAGATTCGAGGGCATGTTTTCCTGGGATAGAGAGGAGAGGGAGGCCAAAAGGTCTCGAGAGGCTGGTTATTATTTTGGAGCTCGTGCCCCAGCAGCTCGCCATGGTAGGGGTTATGTGAGCAACCCCGTTCATTCAGCTCTTTCAGCCTCCTGCGATATTCCAGCTCCTTATAGACCCCAAGAGACTTATTATGCACCACTAGTATCTAGTGTGCCTCTTGAACGGGGTGTTCCTAGCGGTCAGTCCAGCAGACATGGCCCGAGACAGTCACAGCAGTCACTCCCTCCCAGAGCTTATTTTGAGTGTGGCGACACTCTCCATATGGTGAGGGATTGCCCCAGGATTAGGAGGGGTGCACATCCACAGACTTTTCAGCCAAAACATGCTCCACCGTGTCCTCAGGCTATGATTACAGCACCAGTTGCCACCCCACCTGCTCAACCGGCTCGAGGTGGAGGTCAGGGAGGTAGAGGTCGCCCTAGAGGGGGAGGCTATGCTAGATATTATGCACTTCCTGCTCGTACATAGGCAGTTACTTCTGATTCTATCATTACAGGTATTGTTCCGGTCTGTCATAGAGATGCGTCAGTATTATTTGACCCAAGCTCTACATATTCTTATGTGTCCTCTTATTTTGCTCCTTATTTGGGTGTATCTCAGGATTTTTTGAGTTCCCCTATTTATGTATCTACTCATGTGGGAGATTCTCTTGTTGTAGACCGCGTGTATCGGTCGTGTTTGATTGCTCTTAATGGTTTTGAGACCAGAGCCGATTTATTATTGCTCAGCATGGTGGACTTTGATATTATTTTGGGCATGGACTGGTTGTCACCCCATTATGCTATTCTTGATTGTAACGCTAAAACCGCGACGCTGGTGTGAGCACCTAATTTTTGACTATATTTGAATTTTATCACCTTCTACTATGTAAATATTTTCAGAAATTTAATATATATTGTTTAGCTTTGTTACAATATATATATATATATATATATATATATATATATATATATATGGTAGAAATTAATAATAATTTAAAAGGTCAATTATTACTATTAGTATTATTTTTATTATTATTTTTATCTTTATTTTTAAATAAAATAAATTAAAAACCAAAAATTAATTATTATTATTATTTCTTTAAAACGAATTTCGGATGGGAATTAAAAAATAGGAAAAGTAGAAATATAAAATTAAAAAGTAAAAGTAAAAGTAGGTGGAAATTATTTAATAAAAAAGTAAAAGAAAGTGAAAAATTAAAACAATAAAGTCAAATAATGTGGAAATTAAAACAAAAAGTTGGAATTAAAAAATATAAGAAAGGGTAGCGGAAAATTGCTTTAATTGTTTTTACAATAAGTGGGAAATAAAAAAAGAAAAGTATAAAAGTGGGAATTTAAATATAATAAAAGTAAAAAAAGTAAGAAATTAAAAAATAAAAATAAAGGAAAGTGGGGAATTATTTTTTTTTTAAAATAAGAAAAATTAGAAATGGAAATTCTTTTTAATTAAAAATAAAAAAAATAAAAATAAAAATATAAAATTCTGAAAATTCCAAAAAACAATTCTATAAATAGAAGAGAAATGTGAGGAAAACAAAAGAGGAGAGGAAGAGAAAAATAATAGGGAGGAAGGAATTGAGAGAAATTTATTTTCTTCTTCTAGAATAAGGAAATTTCTACTCGTGTCATTCTTTCTTCGTGTTTCTTTCAAAAGAATCCGCAAAATCAACCCCCCAAAAATAGCCTTAAACCTAGCAAAAAAGAAGCCACTAAATCACCGGTCTTGCAAGGTCGATCGGGGTTGCGAGTCGCGATTTGTTATTCGAGGTTTCATGACCGGTGAAAGCTCCAGTCAACACTCGTCGAGTTGTTTAGCGCTCTTGTAATTTCATCTCTATTAATTTATATCAAAGGTCTGTTATTTCCTTTTCTTCACTGATTATAATTATTCATTTACCTTCTTGTCTATTGACTATTGGTGTGATTATTGGGTAGCATGAAGTAGTAGTTCACTCTATTGATATTTGGATCATTTGAATTTGATTGTTTCCTTGTTCATATGTTTATTGGACCATGATGTTAACTTTAGAGTTGCAAAGTTTTGTTTTGAGTTGATTTAACCGGATAAAGAGTTTATTGAATCACTGTAATTTGGTTTGTTTCATAAGATTGTGGTGTCATTAGTTTTGTTTAAAAAATATACAGAATATGGGATAATGTGTTGGATAATTTGCTTGGGCCACGATTTGTTTCTAAGGAAATTATTTTTTTTGGGCTGTTGGATAAGAAAAGATTTTGGGCCAAAAGATTTAGTCTCATCAGACCCAAAGTAATAAATAATATTGTTGGCCCATCTTTCTCTAAACTAGCCCACTTTTCTATAAATAATAAATCCAATTCTTCCACAAATAATTACATACCTCATGACCTTACAATAATCTCAAAATTAGTAATTGAACAATATTCGAACATCGTAACTCGCTTTAGGCGCGACTAATAATAAATCATCATGACTGTGGGTACGGTTCCCGTGGCATGGTCACGATACGTAATCCCCAATTCGAGTATGTGTTTCACGTGACTCGACCACAACTTCAAATAATAATAAATAAAATTAAACACGTTGTAGATTGCGGGTGCGTTTCACGTGATGCGATTTACGATGTGTATAAACAACGAGTGTACGACAACGTAACTCGTCTCATATTAATTCCATAAAAGTTTAAAATGCAGTAATGTAATAAAAGCAGTAAAAGGAATAAAAATGCACATATAGGTTTAAAACATGTATTAAATTAGATAACTAGGCCAATTATTAATAGTTGAGAAACCATGCTAAAATCACGAAACTCGGGAGTTTCTCACACCTTCTCTCGGGTTAACAGAATTCCTTACCCGATTTTTTGTATTCATAGACCATAAATAAAAGTCAATTTTCCTCGATTTGGTATTCTAAAATAAATTAGTAATTTGGGACACCATACATTATTCCAAGTGGCGGCTCTGAATAAATAAATAATCCCATTTCGAATAATATCATTTAAATTAAAAAAACTCTCTATCCCCTATCCCCTCGGGAAAAAGGAGGTGTGACAGCTCTGGTGACTCTGTTGGGGACTAAGAACCCAGAATCTCTGGTTCAGGGTTCAGAATTCGAGCTTAGAATAGCTGTTATACTTGGCTTTTATTTATTATCTAATTTTTACGTGTTTGAGCCTAATGTGCTAAATGTCGCTTTTTACCGCTTTAATATTGCTTGAACTGTATATACACTATTACGAAACCCTCTTCTCTATGAGTCTTCTAAATCTTTTGGGAAACGTGCGCTTAGCGTGATTTCTTTTCTGTTAGAGTCATACCCCAATTTAAGAACGAGATTCGGACAAGTTGCAAAGACGGTGAAGCTTCTGTATTCCCGGTACGCTGCCTCCCTTCCCTCGGCTTGAGTTGTCTGCTCGGGTAATCTAGGTCTAGAACAACACACCTAGGATCTAAACTTAGAATAACATAGCCTCATGTCGGATCCCTAGTAGGAACGTTTATTTGCATCACATACATTTGACTTTGGGAACTCAACACAGGGGTTGGGTCCATCCAGGACATGTGTAACTAATATATTGGACCATCTTGATGCATTTTACGTGCTACTTGTGCATATGTTTGTTTCGGCTTGCATATTGACCGACTTCTAGAATAGGGAAAGGGAACATAGAAAAAACAAAGAGTGAGGTAGGTTTTGAAAATCCAGGTATTTGAAAAATATTGAAACTCTAAAAAAAAGTCATTTTCAAAATAAGTCATGTTTTCCTATTGCTCCAAAACCTACCGAACTACGCGAGTCTGATTCTCACCGGATGTGAGATATGTAGGCAACCCCTATCAGGTCTGGACACATTTTTTCAAAACTAACCAAAATAAGAACCTTTTGAAACATGATCATCACCTGGGGTCGTTATTGTCAAAATAGCCTTAAAACATTCTCCTGGAGCGCCGGAAGGCTGTTTTCACAAGAATAGCCACAATGTAAACCCAAGTTAGTCTTTTCTCCTATAACAAACCTCAGTTGGCAGAAACAACCCTAATAACTTTCCTTAAGTGCTGAAGGGGCCGTATTTGAAAAAAAAAACCTTTTTGTTACAAAATTTACTGATTTGGATTTTTAAGATTAACCACTTTGTGTTTTTGGAAAATGTGTCGGTTTTGATTTTTGTCCTCAATTTGTGTGCAGAATGAGCACCATTGAGAATGTACCTTTTCGGGTCGTAGATGAGATTTCACTGGGACTCCCTATGTGGTGGAATGACCTGGGGGAGGTCAGCAAGCTTTATGTGACATAGGCTTTAGGTGGGCTCACCGGGCTTCTGAAAAGTAAACCAAGGGTTGAGATAATTGAAGCTTTGATACCGTTTTGGGACCCGACGCACAATATTTTCCACTTCTCTAATTTTGAGTTGACCCCTTTACTAGAAGAGATGGCAGGTTATGTTGGTCTTGACGGGAATCTCAGGCACCGATATCTAGTAGCACCAAGACCTGTAACTCCTCATAAGTTTTTGGACCTTCTGAGCATTAGCCGGCAAGTTAAAGATGGAAATCTGGCCAAAGGATTTTGCACATTCGACTTCTTATATAGCCGGTATGGGGATCCCCGAGGATTTGAGGCTCCGGACAATGGTTTGAGTCATCAGGGAAATAAACACAAATGGGAAGCACGCAGAGGTTTAGCCTTCGTAGTTGCCTTTTTAGGCACTCTGATATCCCCAAGGAGTGACATATATATAGAGCTAGGACTTGCAGGAATGGCCGACTTTTTGGTCAAAAAGGCCAACGACACTCTTATACCGATGATTCTCGCAAAACATCTATCGAGATCTAACTATTGAGCTGGGATAAAGTTCTTTGGGGGTTGCAACTTGCTTTTGCAAATGTGTCTAGTGGAACATCTTTTCCATCCCCCGAGGTACATGAACTACGGTCCTACCGGACTCGATTGCATTGAAGAATACGGAAACCAGGTAAACGATCATGAGTTACCGAAGGGTATTGTGGCTTGGTTTGCGTATTTGGGTTTTTTGACCGCAAACCGAATTAAGTGGACTTTCAGTTGGCTCACGGTCAATGAGGTTATTTACTTGTCTGCCGGAGTGTGCTTTCGTTTATTGATGGGATTTTAGAGTATTCATCCATATGCCCCGCATCGGGTCCTATGCCAATTGGGAAGATACCAAACAGTCCCTTATGATGAAGATTTAAGTCCACAGGTTATTGAACTATGCCCAAAAGCTGCATTCTCAGAAGAAAAGGTTCGCCAGATTTGGCACCAATGTAGGTTTCTGGAGCCACAGACTCAAGTACGGGATTGTTCCTCGGGTGAAGTAGAATCTAACTACACAATCTCGTATGGTAAGAGAGTTCGAGTCGATCAAGAGACAGAACAGCCCGCCAAAAGACCCCATGTCCAATAATTCACCGATGGAGCGCGAAAACAGTTGGTTTGGTGAGCTAAAGAGAAGGAATACCGGACCACCATAAGCAAGCTAGAGGATCAAATCAAAAACCTCAAATTTAACAGTAGTTTGCAGGCTGCCGAGGATGAAGGAGAAAAGAAAAGGTTGGCCCGAGAAAATGAAGCCCTCCGAGCTCAGATTTAGAAAATGAAAATAGTTGCTGAAAACCCGGTAAAAAGCGAAAAAATGAAAGACTCATAAGCAATCTGAGGCGGAAAGTTCATGATTATGGGTTTGATTTGACAAAGGCCGAGAATGAGTTGGCAAAAGTTCGGGCAAAATTGGCGAATAATGTCGAAGAACGGGCAAGGTGTGTTCAGCATTTAAAGCAAAAGTATGATAGAGGGGTCGCGATCTTAAGGAAAAAGCTGACTAATCTCGAAAATAAAATGGTTCAACATACAAAGGATTTCAAAGCTGAAAGAGAGCATTGCTATACATTGATTTCCCGATTGGAAGAAGTCATACAAAAATTGCAAGACCAAAACCATACGGCCACACATGTGTTGGAGGCCCGGTCTTAGCCAATTGGATGCTTGCTCCAAGAAAAGGGTGTCATTATAATGAGGATTAAAGAAATCACTAATTACGTCGCAATGAAATGCCATGAATGCGAAGATATGACCAGGTCCATGTTCTTTGCTTCTGTGATGACTTTTGTCCGTCATGTGATGGATGATTTAGAGTACCTTCAAGAAGAGATTGCACGCATGCCCACGTCGAGACCGACTGATGTACCACGGGGCCTCAGAGGCTCTTATGTATACCTGATTTATTTATTTATTTATTATTTTTGGCTTTGAGTCTGTATTTTACCTTTTCGAGTCTGTTTCTTTTGTTTTGAGTATGTATGTTTAATCATCAGTATTTCCAAAATCTTGTAATAGAAAAACCCAAAATGATTTTATTTAATGAAATATTGAAAAAAACCAAAAACCAAAATTTTCTTTTCTTTTATTCTGCATTTAATTCCTGAACTACGTAATGATCTGATTCATGCGGTGTCATGATACTTAGGCTATCCCCATCGTATTCGATCGTAGCTATAGAAAATATGAGTGAAAAATAAATAAAAAGAGAGAAAAATAAGGAAAGTTGAGTGAACAAGAAAGAAAAAATAGTGAAAAATAAAAGAGCAAAAACAACAATAAGGGAAGGAAAAAGAAATCAGGATTCGAAATTTGAGAAAAGAGATTGTAAAGACGGGATAAAATATACAGCCGTTGCAAAGACATTTAGAAATATTTAATTATTTAAGTGTATTGCATCCCCAATATTCGATTCCTTATATGTTAAATATCTCAAACTAACCAGGTTGTTGTGTGTGCAAATATCAAAGGTCCTGTTTAGGTGGTTGGTTTTGTGGTAATCTGGCTTCCCATCCTTACTTCACGAGATCTAAAGGCAGTGTTCCTATGGCCTCTGAAAGTCATCTACCAATTATTGAGCCTGAGGATAGTCCTGTATCGGCTATTCCACAGTCAGAGTCCGCAGCCACTGAGGAAAATAGGAGGCTGCGCGTCCGCATGTTAGAAATGTGGGACGCTTGGTCCAATGGCAAAGAACCGCCCAGTATAATCCCCAGATTTCCTGAACTGCTTCCCAGAACGAGTGGAATCTCTAATATCCCCATCCTCGTAACAAACCCATTCATCCCATTTGGGTACCCTACTATATCGGCCAATTTCATCGGTATGCCTTCTGAGGTTCGCCCCCAGGCACTGTTTTCAGGGGTACCTTCTACATTATTCACTACACCACCAGTCTCTACTACGACACAACCAACAGTTCCTAGGCCATGCTTCGAGCCTTCAGCTTTCACTTTTCAAGTCCCGCAATTTTAGCTAGACAACGCTCATGTTACCCCAAACTCTTTCCCTCAGCTCCCGCAGTTTGAGTCTCCTATGGAACAGGAAAGAGCTATGAGAAACCCCGAGCAACAAGAGATGGTTTGGAAGATGAAAAGCCTCGAAAAAAGTCTGAAGTACATGCAAGGCCTGAGTGGCCAAAAGAGTGTCTCCTACTCCGATCTGTGTATATTTCCTCATGTTTATTTGCCCGTTGGTTTTGAAATGCCAAAATTTGAAAATTACGACGGGCACGGAGACCCGATCGCTCATTTGAAAAGATATTGCAATCAGCTGATAGGGGCAGGTGGAAAAGAAAAACTTTTGATGGCCTATTTCGGGGAGATCTTGACGGGAATTGCGTCAGAATGGTACATAGATCAGGACATCTCCCATTGGCATATATGGGATGACTTGGCCCGAGATTTCGTCGGGCAATTTTAATACAATATTGATATAGCTCCAGATAGGAATTCTCTGACTAATTTTAAGAAGAAAACCGCAGAAAGCTTCCGTAAATATGCTATTAAGTGGCGTGAGCAAGCATCCAGAGTGAAACCGCCTATGGATGAGGTAGAAATGGTCAATGTTTTCTTGCAGGCCCAAGAGGCCGATAACTTTCAGAACATGATGTCTGCAATGGGCAAACGTTTTGCAGAGGCCATAAAAATCGGAAAAATGGTAGAAAATGGCTTGAAAACTGGCTGAATCATAAGTCAATCTGCTTTGACATCCACCTCCCAAGCCATCCAGAACGGCTCGGGAGGTTTAGCAAATCGAAAGAAGAGGGAAGAAGGATCCACGATGACTTCAGATTTGAGAGGCCCCTATCAATCCCACGATCATTCTTACCTGCCTTCCAGAACCCCACGACACTATTACCCCCATCAAGATGCAGCATATGCCGTGGCACCGCCTCCCTATGCGTTGATGAATGCCCAACCTTATACACGGCCACAACAACACTACAACCAAAATTGAGCTCCACCTCCCAGATATAACCATCCTTACCAAGCTCCATATAACCCCCGTCCCCCACAAAACAATTACCAATATAATACACACCCTCGTGAGCATCCTAGGGGAAACGACTTCACCCATATTGGTGAGTCCTACTCTAGCATGTTTCCAAAATTAGTCCATATAGGTCTATTGCAACTTGTGCCTCCAAACCGGCAAAATCCGGAATCTCCATCATACCAGCCCGGTACTAGGTGTGCCTATCATTCGGGGGCAGAGGGTCATGATACGGGGGATTGTTGGACTCTTAAGAGAGCCATTGAGAATTTGATAGAACAAAAACGAGTGGTGCTGAGGGACGAGGAAGTCCCCAATGTGATTAACAATCCATTACCGGCTCACAACAACGGGCCGATCATTGGAATAATTTGTGATGATAAAGAGTTTTATCCAGCTTTGAAAGTTATCATCGCCATTGCTGATTCAGAGGCAAGACCTAAAGCGGTGGTGAAACAAGTCAGAAATGAGAAGAAAATCACTCTAACTCCTCAAGTTGCAGAAACAAATACTGGGGAAGCACCTGCTAAGGACGCAATTCTCTATGTTCCTAGGGCCCCAAGGAAAGAACAACTCGTGTTGAATACTCCCAAAAGATTTGGGCAAAGGAAAGTCACGCTAAATATGCCAAAGTTGTATGTGCCAAAAGGGACTTATGTGGCGCGGGGGCCGGTAATTTCACCAAGGCTGAATGAGCCCGTGGTTATTAGTCGTGCACCACAGAGCCCTATGAGAGACCCCACTGCAGTCCCCTGGAATTATAGCAAAACAGTGGTTACTTACAAGGGGAAAGAGATTATGGGAGAGACGAACGAAATGAACCAACCTAGGAAGTACCATAACCCAGAAGAGCAAACGATGTTAAAACTGAGCAAGGATAAACGGTTTCCGCCTAAGAAGCCTGTGAGTGCTGAGGAAGCAAAAGATTTTTTCCGAATAATGAAAACATCGGAATATGCAATAATTGACCAGCTCAGGAAGACTCCTTCCCAGGTTTCACTTTTATCTCTTTTTATTAGCTTAAATGAACATCAGAAGGTACTCCTGAAAACATTGAACGAGGCATATGTCCCGGTTGAAACTTCAGTTGAACAACTGGCGAGAATGGCTGAACAATTCTTTGAAGTTAATAGGATTTCCTTCAGCCATGATGATTTGCCCCAAGAGGGAGCCACCCATAACAAAGCCCTTCACTTGACTGTCAAATGCAAAGGTTATTATATGAAGAGAGTCATGTTAGATGGCGGGTCTGGGGTCGACATTTTCCCTCTCTCAACGCTCTAGAGGATGAAAATTGGAACAGAAAGAATCCGACCAAACAATGTATGTGTGCGCGCTTTTGATGGTATCAAACGAGACACAATAGGGGAAATTTATTTGATTTTGACCATTGGCCCTGTGGATTTCGAAGTAACTTTCCAGGTTCTGGACATGGATATTTTATATAATTTTCTCCTAGGAAGACTATGGATTCATGCTGCAGGAGCTGTGCTATCCACTCTTCATCAAATGGTCAAATTTGAAGATGAAAACCAAGAAATTATTGTCCACGGGGAGGATGAACAGTCCTTTTACAGGGACCCTCCAGTCCCATGTCTCGAAGCTAGAGAAGGAAGTGAGCACATTGTCTACCAAGCCTTTGAAATTGTGATCGCTGATCAATGCGAAGAAGGGGCCCCGTTCCCTCAACCTTGCTTATCTAATGCATCGGTCATGGTCACCACTGAAATGATTAAACATGGGTACAAGCCCGAAAAGGGGATCGAGGTATATCTACAAGGCATCATAGAGCCTGTTACATCAACCGCCAATGAGAAGTTCTTCGGATTAGGTTTCCGTGCTACAGAGGCCGATAGAAAATGGGCTGATGAGCGGAATAAAAATGGGTGGGTCCTTTCTCAGCCCGTTCCGCATCTCGCCAAGTCATTTATTGATCCCAAATATGTAGAAGAAGAATAAGAAGAGGCCTTCACGGCCGAAGAGATTGAGGATATTTGTGAAGCCATGAAACGATTGTTGTATGAGTCCCACATGGTCCAGCTGGGGGAAGGAACGAGCACTGCTGAGGTGTTATACATGGGGACAAATTCCAAGCTTCAGAATTGGAAAGCTACCCCATTCCCTGTCAGGCGGGAATCCCAGTAGTCCAGTCTTGCCATTCTTTCTACATTACGAGTTATTTTAGGGTGTAACTCGAATGATTTTATTTTATTGTCTTTTGATTTCGATGTGAACCCTCTTATCTTCAATTCAATGAAATAGAAATCAATATTTCATAACCAATGGATTTTTCCTTTTTCTTTATTCTAATTTTGCTATTTTTCTTATCTTTTCCTTTTCAGTTCTAATAATGCGGACTTAAATAATCTGACATGCTTGCGGACTTCATGCCCAGATCCTAAAACGCTGTCTAACTATGAAATAATGAATCAAGATCCAGAATATGATGAAGATGAGGCTTTTAGGGAAATAAATCGAGAATTGGAACAATTTGAGAATAAGCCTAAGCCAAACTTAAACGAAACCGAGCCAATTAATTTGGGCAGTCCAGAAGAGGTCCAAAAAACCATGATAAGCATTCACGCCGATGAAAGAACTAGGGATGCATTGATCCAACTTTTGTTTGAATTCAAGGATGTGTTTGCATGGTCCTATGATGATATGTCAGGTTTGAGCGTTGATTTGGTAGTACATAAATTGCCAATTTATCTTGGTTACTCACCTGTACAACAAAAGGAAAGAAAGTTTAAAAAGGAAATCAGTGATAAGATCAAAGAAGAATCACCAAATAATTAAAAGCTGGTGTGATTCGGGTAGTCTGATACACCACGTGATTGGCTAATGTGGTCCCAGTTCCGAAGAAAGATGGGAAAACCCGAGTGTGTGTTGATTATCGGGATTTGAACAAAGCAAGTCCGAAGGACAACTTTCCACTTCCAAACATTCATATTCTTGTTGACAACTGTGCCAAACATGAGATACAATCTTTCGTGGATTGTTATGCTGGGTACTACCAGGTTCTGATGGATGAGGACGACGCAGAAAAGACTGTTTTCACCACGCCGTGAGGCACTTATTGTTATAGAGTCATGCCATTCGGTTTGAAAAATGTCGGGGCAACTTACATGAGAGCCATGACTACCATCTTCCATGACATGATGCACTGGGAAATTGAGGTGTATGTGGATGATGTGATCATTAAATCCAGAACACAAGAAGGCCATGTGCGAGATCTGAGAAATTTCTTTGAGCGTCTGCGCATGTATGATTTGAAATTGAATCCAACCAAATATGCATTCAGAGTTCCATCTAGGAAACTTTTGGGGTTTATAGTCAGTCGGAGGGGTATTGAGTTAGATCCGACAAAGATAAAGTCTATTCGGGATTTTCCACCTCCGAGAACCAAGAAAGAGGTCATGAGTCTGCTAGGGAGATTGAGTTACATCAGTAGGTTCATTGCTCAGCTTACTACTACGTGTGAGCCCATATTTAAGTTGCTGAAGAAAGATGCAGCGATCAAATGGATAGATGAATATCAAGAGGCTTTTGATAAGATCAAAGAATATCTGTCAAATCTGCCAGTGTTGGTTCCACCCGAGCCAGGAAGACCTTTGTTCTTGTATCTGACAGTCTTGGAAAATTCCTTTGGCTGTGTCCTGGGGCAACATGATGTGACCGGGAAGAGAGAGAAGGCCATATACTACTTGAGCAAGAAGTTTACCATTTATGAAGCCAAGTATACTTTGTTGGAAAGAACTTGTTGCGCCCTAACTTGGGTCACCCAGAAGCTCAGACATTATCTTTTGGCCTACACCACATATCTCATAACTAGAATGGATCCTCTAAAGTACATATTCCAGAAACCAATGCCCACGGGAAGGTTAGCAAAATGGCAAATCCTGCTCACTGAGTTCGACATTGTCTATGTCACCCGTACAGCGATGAAAGCTCAAGCCTTGGCGGATCATCTAGCTGAGAACCCAGTTGATAATTAATAACAACCCCTAAGTACTTACTTTCCAGACGAGGAAGTAAATTCAGTTGAAGTAATTCCAGAAAACACCAATGCTTGGAAAATGTTCTTTGATGGAGCTGTAAATGCAAAAGGTGTCGGGATTGGGGCAATTTTGGTTTCGCCCAACGGTAAGCACTATCCGGCCACAACCCGACTTCAGTTCTTCTGTACCAACAATACCGCTGAGTATGAAGCCTGCATTATGGGCATGAATATGGCAGTTGATCTGGATGTGAAAGAATTGTTAATCATGGGAGATTCAGATTTGATCATTCGGCAAGCCCAAGGTGAATGGGAAACTCGAGATATCAAGCTTATCCCATATAGGCAACATGTGTAAGATCTTAGCAAACGATTCAAGTTCGTCGAGTTCAGGTATATTCCTCGATTCCACAATGAGTTAGCTGATGCATTAGCTATTTTGGCCTCAATGCTGCCGTATCCGGGCAATGTCCATATTGACCCGCTGGACATCCAAATTCGAGAAAAGCATGGTTATTTTAATACAATTGAAATCGAACCAGATGTTCAGCCATGGTATCATGATATCAAAAGGTTAATGAAAATAAAGAAATATCCCGAGCAGGCTAGTGGAGACCAAAAGAGAACCATTAGAAGGCTTGCCAGCGGTTTCTTCTTGAGCGGAGAAATCTGGTACAAAAGAACTCCATATCTGAATCTCTTGAGGTGTGTAGATGCCTTAGAAACTGAAAAGATCATGAATGAAATGCATTCAGGAGTATGTGGACCTCACATGAACGGATATGTCCTTGCAAAGAAAATCCTTCGGGCAGGTTATTACTGGATGATCATGGAAAATGATTGCTTCAGTTTTGTCCGAAAGTGTCATCAGTGTCAGATACACGGTGACCGGATTCATGCACCGCCTTCAGAGTTGCATCCTATGTCAGCAACTTGGTCGTTCGTTGCCTGGGGTATGGATATCATTGGGCCAATCGAGCCGAAAGCTTCAAATGGGCACATATTCATCTTGGTTGCCATTGATTATTTCACAAAGTGAGTTGAAGCAGTCACCTTCAAAGCCGTCACCAAGAAAGCGGTGGTGGACTTCGTGCATTCCTACATTATTTGTCATTTTGGTATTCCTAAAACTATCATTATAGATAATGATGCAAATCTGAATAACCACTTGATGAGGGAGGTATGCGAACAATTTAAGATTACGCATCATAATTCTACCCCTTATCGGCCCAAAGCTAATGTCGATGTTGAAGCTGCAAACAAGAATATTAAGAAGATCCTCAAGAAAATTATTTAAAGTTCTATATAGTGGCATAAAAAGTTGCCTTTCGCATTATTGGGATATCGCACAACTGTGCGCACATCAGTTGGGGCTACGCTTTACTTATTGGTTTATGGCACTGAAGCCGTAATACCTGCAGAAGTTGAAATTCCCTCTCTTTGAATCATTGTTGAAGCAGAGATCGAGGATGATGAATGGATCAAGGCCCGATTGGAAAAATTAACTATGATTGATGAAAAACGAATGGCCGCAGTTTGCCACGGGCAGTTGTACCAACAAAGAATGGCCCGTGCCTATAACAAAAAAATACGACCCAGGAAATTCGAAGTGGGGCAACTCGTTCTGAGACGTATTCTCCCACATCATGAGGAAGCAAAAGGAAAATTTGCTTCAAATTGGAAAGGTCCGTACATTATAAGAAAACTGTTGCCGAAAGGAGCGTTGTACTTGGGAGACATTGAAGGAAATGACCCCGAAACAATTGTCAATATAGATGTGGTCAAGAGGTATTATGTTTGACCCTTTTTTGTTTCTTTGATCACCCTCTTTGGAAACTGGAAGTTACTACAGAAAAGGATAAAATAGAAAAAGATAAAAAAAAAAGTTCCTCGAACTACGTTCCACTTGATTCCGATAGGATATGTAGGCAACATCTCTCTGGGGTTAAGTCATACCAAAACAAAAACCCAAATTCCCCCAAAAATGAAACTGGGGCAGATGTTATAATGGTTTGGTGATGGTTTTGTCTGAAAGGTTCCAAAGTTGTAATTCAGTCCAAATTCGTTTTACCCAAATCCTTTTCAAGTCCTTCCGATCGATCGGCAAAGATATTCAAAATGGGAGGATACAGTTATTCGGATCTGATACAACAAAATGAGAGAAACAAAATAAAAGAGTCTTATTGGTGAAAACCTCACGAGCACCATAAGGCGATGGTAAGTAGAGAAATTCGAAAATGAGAGAGTCTTGTTAGTGAAAACTCACAAAGAGCACTATAAGGCGATGGTGAGAAGAGAAATGAGAGAGGCCAGCTCGTGAAAACCCGCAAAGGGATCCACTGATCAAAAAGAGGATCCTCACAGTCACTGGCATCGACACAGTCCTGGGTAAAGTTTCTCAGTTTCAAAGCAAGAGTTGTGATGAATTTCTGAGAGTTGGACGGCTTACACAGATCAGGCATCTAGTCCAAGAGGCATGTCATGTTCATTGAAGTCTGCATACATTCTAGATAAGTCCTTCTTTCTTTTCCCCGAAAGGGATACCTCTAGTCTAAATTCATTTGTCCATTCCGTTGTTTGCTTTTCTTTGAATCCTTTTCGGTTTAACTCTATTCCGAAACTAAGACAAAGAAGGGAAGGATGGACTGATTTACAGGGTTCTCACTTGATACAAGCCAATATGCAAAAGAAAAGGCACCCAATCTTGGCAGGGGCATCCAGTTGACTCCAACTGGCCATGTAGGCCGATGTTTCGAAATCAAAAACTGTTGAAAGAGGAAATTCAAAGTCAAATGCCCACAAGGGCAAAATAAAAGTTGAAAAGGTTAAGTCCCACGTGACTAACCATCATGGCAAAGTTTGGAAAAGCCAAAGGTTCTCCGAGGTTAGAAATGCAATCGATATTCGGGAAACCACCAGTTGCAACTGAAAGGACCGAGACCAAGTGATTGAAACAATCAAGGCCACAAAACCAACCACCGTTTCAAACTGACAAATTGTTCTTTGTTTGAAAAAAAATAGGGAAACAAGTGCAATCCAAAAGCAACCTTTCAAGAAGCAGATGCAACCAAAACGAAATTACGCAGAGGCTAGAAACAGTTTTGCAGCAACTACTGCAAAAGGGAAGTCTTCTCCAAACGATTTCCCACATTTTACTCATTATCTTAAAAAATATATGAAATTAAAAAGAAAGAAAAAAAAATCATGGTAGTATATGGTCACCAATCCCTAGCTGCGTTTTCCAATATAGGGTCTCCACTCCCTAGTTGATGATATTTAGACATAGGGTCTCCACTCCCTTGTATGCTTTTCCAACATAGGGTCTCCACTCCCTAGTTGATGTTTTTAGACATAGGGTCTCCACTCCCTAGTCGTTTTCCAACATAGGGTCTCCACTCCCTAGTTGATGTTTTTAGACATAGGGTCTCCATTCCCTAGTCTGCTTTTCCAGCATAGGGTCTCCACTCCCTAGTTGAAGTTTTTAGACATAGGATCTCCACTCCCTAGTCTGCTTTTCCAACATAGCGTCTCCACTCCCTAGTTGATATTTTTAGACATAGGGTCTTCACTCCCTAGTCGCTTTTCTAACATAGGGTCTCCACTCCCTAGTCGCTTTTGCAACATAGGGTCTCCACTCCCAAGTTAATGTTATTTAGACATAGGGTCTCCACTCCCTAGTCGTCTTTTCCAACATGGGGTCTCCACTCCCTAGTTGATTTTATTTTTGACATAGGGTCTCCACTCCCTAATCTCTTTTCCAACATAGGGTCTCCACTCCCTAGTTGATGTTTTTAGACATAGGGTCTTCACTCCCTAGTCGCTTTTCTAACATAGGGTCTCCACTCCCTAGTTGAAGTTATTTTGGACATAGGGTCTCCACTACCTAGTCGCTGTTCCAACCTAGGGTCTCCACTCCCTAGTTGATGATTTGTAGACATAAGGTCTCCACTCCCTAGTCGTCTTTTCCAACATAGGGTCACCACTCCCTAGTTGATTTTATTTTAGACATAGGGTCTCCACTCCCTAGTCTCTTTTCCAACATAGGGTCTTCACTCCCTAATTGATGTTTTTAGACATAGGGTCTCCATTCCCTAGTGTGCTTTTCCAACATAGGGTCTCCACTCCAGAGTTGATGTTTTTAGACATAGGGTCTCCATTCCCTAGTCGCTTTTCCAACATAGGGTCTCCACTCCCTAGTTGATTGTATTTTAGACTTAGGGTATCCACTCCCTAGTTGATGCTTTTCCAACAAAGGGTCTCCACTCCCTAGTTTATTTTATTTTAGACATAGGGTCTTCACTCCCTAGTTGATGCTTTTCCAACATAGGGTCTCCACTCCCTAGTTGATTTTATTTTAGACATAGGGTCTTTACTCCCTAGTCTCTTTTCCAACATAGGGTCTACACTCCCTAGTTGATGTTTTTATACATAGGGTCTCCACTCCCTAGTTGATGTTTTTAGACATAGGGTCTCCACTCCCTAGTCTGCTTTTCCAACATAGGGTCTCCACTCCCTAGTTGATGTTTTTAGACATAGGGTCTTCACTCCCTAGTCGCTTTTCCAGCATAGGGTATCCATTCCCTAGTTGAAGTTATTTGGGACATAGGTTCTCCACTCCCTAGTCGCTTTTCCAACATAGGGTCACCACTCCCTAGTTGTTGATTTTTAGACATAGGGTCTCCACTCCCTTGTTGATGATTTTTAGACATAGGGTCTTCACTCCCTAGTCGCTTCTCTAACATAGGGTCTCCACTCCCTAGTTGATGTTTTTAGACATAGGGTCTTCACTCCCTAGTCGCTTCTCTAACATAGGGTCTCCACTCCCTAGTTGATGTTTTTAGACATAGGGTCTTCACTCCCTAGTCGCTTCTCTAACATAGGGTCTCCACTCCCTAGTTGATGTTTTTAGACATAGGGTCTTCACTCCCTAGTCGCTTCTCTAACATAGGGTCTCCACTCCCTAGTTGATGTTTTTAGACATAGGGTCTTCACTCCCTAGTCGCTTCTCTAACATAGGGTCTCCACTCCCTAGTTGATGTTTTTAGACATAGGGTCTCCACTCCCTAGTCGCTTTTCCAACATAGGGTCACCACTCCCTAGTTGTTGATTTTTAGACATAGGGTCTCCACTCCCTTGTTGATGATTTTTAGACATAGGGTCTTCACTCCTTAGTTGCTTTTCCAACATAGGGTCTTCACTCCCTAGTTGATTTTATTTTTAGGCATAGGGTCTCCACTCCATAGCAGCCTTTTCATACATAGGGTCTCCACTCCCTAGTTGACTTTATTTTAGACATAGGGTCTTTACTATCTAGTCACTTTTAAAACATCGGGTATCCACTCCCTAGTTGATATATATTTGAGACATAGGGTCTCCACTCCCTAGTCCATTTTCCAACATAGGGTATCCACTCCCTAGTTGATGATCTTCCAACATAGGGTATCTACTCCCAAGTTGATGATATGTTAGACATAGGGTCTCCACTCCCTAGTCTCTTTTCCAACATAGCGTCTCCACTCCCTAGTTGATGATTTTAGACATAGGGTCTCCACTCCCTAGTTGATGATTTCCAACATAGGATCTCCACTCCCTAGTTGATATTTTTAGATATAGGGTTTCCACTCCCTAGTCTCTTTTCAAACATAGAGTCTCCACTCTCTAGTTGATAATTTTCCAAAATAGGGTCCCCACTCCCTAGTTGATGATTTTTAGACATAGGGTCTCCACTCCCTAGTTTCTTTTCCAACATAGGGTCTCCACTCCCTAGGTGATGTTTTTAGACATAGGGTCTTCACTTCCTAGTCGCTTTTCTAACATAGGGTCTCAACTCCCTAGTTGAAGTTATTTTGGACATAGGGTCTCCACTCCCTAGTCGCTGTTCCAACATAGGGTCTCGACTCTCTAGTTGATAATCTTTAGGCATAGGGTCTCCACTCCCTAGTCGCTGTTCCAACATAGGGTCTCGACTCTCTAGTTGATAATCTTTAGGCATAGGGTCTCCACTCCCTAGTCGCTGTTCCAACATAGGGTCTCGACTCTCTAGTTGATAATCTTTAGGCATAGGGTCTCCACTCCCTAGTCGCTGTTCCAACATAGGGTCTCGACTCTCTAGTTGATAATCTTTAGGCATAGGGTCTCCACTCCCTAGTCGCTGTTCCAACATAGGGTCTCGACTCTCTAGTTGATAATCTTTAGGCATAGGGTCTCCACTCCCTAGTCGCTGTTCCAACATAGGGTCTCGACTCTCTAGTTGATAATCTTTAGGCATAGGGTCTCCACTCCCTAGTCGCTGTTCCAACATAGGGTCTCGACTCTCTAGTTGATAATCTTTAGGCATAGGGTCTCCACTCCCTAGTCGCTGTTCCAACATAGGGTCTCGACTCTCTAGTTGATAATCTTTAGGCATAGGGTCTCCACTCCCTAGTCGCTGTTCCAACATAGGGTCTCGACTCTCTAGTTGATAATCTTTAGGCATAGGGTCTCCACTCCCTAGTTATTTTTCTAACATAGGGTCTCAACTCCCTAGTTGAAGTTATTTTGGACATAGGGTCTCCACTCCCTAGTCGCTGTTCCAACATAGGGTCTCCAATCCCTAGTTGATGATTTTTTAACATAGGGTCTCCACTCCCTAGTCACCGTTTCCAACATAGGGACACCACTCCCTAGTTGATTGTATTTTAGACATAGGGTCTCCACTCCCTAGTCTCTTTTCCAACATAGGGTCTCCACTCCGGAGTTGATGTTTTTAGACATAGGGTCTCCATTCCCTAGTGTGCTTTTCCAACATAGGGTCTCCACTCCGGAGNCCTAGTTGATGATATTTAGACATAGGGTCTCCACTCCCTAGTCGCTTTTCCAACATAGGGTCTCGACTCTCTAGTTGATAATCTTTAGGCATAGGGTCTCCACTCCCTAGTTATTTTTCTAACATAGGGTCTCCACTCCCTAGTTGATTTTATTTTTAGACATAGGGTCTCCACTCCCTAGTCACCTTTTCCAACATAGGGTCTCCACTCCCTAATTGATTTTATTTTAGACATAGGGACTTCACTCCCTAGTCACTTTTCCAACATAGGGTATCCACTCCCTAGTTGATTGATATTTTAGACATAGGGTCTCCACTCCCTAGTCTTTTGTCCAACATAGGGTCTCCATTCCCTAGTTGTTGATTTTTCAACATAGGGTATCCACTCCCTAGTTGATGATATTTTAGACATAGGGTCTTCACTCCCTAGTCTCTTTTCAAATATAGGGTCTCAACTCCCTAGTTGATGATTTTCCAACATAGGGTCTCCACTCCCTAGTTTATGAGTTTTAGACATAGGGTCTCCACTCCCTAGTTTCTTTTCCAACATAGAGTCTCCACTCCCTAGCTGATGTTTTTAGACATAGGGTCTCCACTCCCTAATTGATATTTTTAGACATAGGGTCTCCACTCCCTAGTCGTCTTTTCCAACATAGGTTCTCCACTCCCTAGTTGATTTTATTTTCGACATAGGGTCTCCACTCCCTAGTCGCTTTTTCCAACATAGGGTCTTCACTCCCTAGTTGATTTGATCTTAAATGCAGGGTACACCATTCTCCGATATCTTTTCCAATATAGGGTATCCCATTCCCTGGCCATATTTTCCCAACATAAGGTACACCAATTCTTAGTTGAGACATCCTTTTGACAATAAAAGAACACCATCCAAAAAAAATGATATTTTCAGGGTACACCACTCCGAACCTTTTATTGCTTTCAATAAAGAAGTAGTTTAGAATTTTGTTACAATAACGCACAAAACTTTCCTAGTGCAAACTGTTGCAGAAAACTTTCGTTCGATTGTTTGTTTTGGTGTCTGAGTAGGTTTTACCTCGAGGCACAGGGTTCAAGATGACCAAAAGAAGAAGTCTCAATTTAGAATAAAAGAAAAGAAAAAAATAAGTGAATCCAAAATGCAAAAGCAATTGAAAAGATGTGGAATGCTAAGACATGACTGAAGCCACGAGCATTGGAGTCCCGTTTTGATAGAAGAAGTTATAGAACAATGAACTAGAACCTACAGCTAGCGAGCATCAAGGTTTAGCTCAGAGTCTGCATGAAGAACCAGTCAAGACTCAAGATCAAGTTTTTGAAGACTCATAAATAGGAATCTTGTAACTCATAATTGATAGGCTTGTTTAGTTTCTTTTTTATTTTGATATAATAGCAGGATCGCAGACCGGAGCCTCGACGGAACCTCACTCGACTCCTCAACTCATCATTCAATCATTCATCTTGCACTACACACGACCTGATTCACCTATAATCCGGGATATGTAGGCTGTCCAAAACCAGGACTCGGTTGCACCTTATCTTTTATTTCTTTTCCTTTTGAATAATGGTTTGGTCAAAAATTTAGTCACGTGGCTCACCTAGTCTTTGCCTGAAAACTCTTCATGTTTCCAAGCAAAGAGGGGCAGCTGTGAGCACCTAATTTTTGATAGAAATTAAAAATTAAAAATTAAAAATTTAAAAGGTCAATTATTACTATTAGTATTATTTTTATTATTATTTTTATATTTATTTTTAAATAAAATGAATTAAAACCGAAAATTAATTATTGTTATTATTTTTTATTTTTTTTAAAACACATTTCGGATGGGAATTAAGAAATAGGAAAAGTAGAAATATAAAAATAAAAAGTAAAAGTAAAAGTAGGTGGAAATTATTTAATAAAAAAGTAAAAGAAAGTGAAAAATTAAAACAATAAAAGTAAAATAATGTGGAAATTATAAAAAAAAAAGTTGGAATTAGAAAATAAAAGTAAGGGTAGCGGAAAATTACTTTAAAAAAAATTAAAATAAGTGGGAAATAAAAAAGGAATAGTATAAAAGTGGGAATTTAAATATAATAAAAGTAAAAAAAGTAAGAAATTAAAAAATAAAAGTAAACAAAAGTGGGGAATTATGTTTTTTTAAAATAAGAAAAATGGGAAGTGGAAATTCTTTTTATTTAAAAATAAATAAATAAATAAAAAATAAAAACAATAAAATTCTGAAAATTCCGAAAAAAATTTCTATAAATATAAGAGAAATGTGAGTAAAATAAAAAGGAGAGAAAGAGAAAAACAATAGGGAGGAAGGAATTGAGAGAAATTTATTTTCTTCTTCTAGGATAAGAAAATTTCTTCTCGTGTCATTCTTTCTTCGTCTTTCTTTCAAACAAATCCAGCAAAATCACCCCCCCCAAAAAATAGCCTTAAACCTAGCAATAAATAAGCCACTAAATCACCGGTCTTGCAAGGTCGATCGGGGTTGCGAGTCGCGATTTGTTGTTCGAGGTTTCGTGGCCGGTGAAAGCTCTAGTCAGCACTCGTCGAATTGTTTAGCGCTCTTGTAATTTCATCTCTGTTAATTTATATCAGAGGTCCGTTATTTCCCTTTCTTCACTGATTATAGTTGTCCATTTACCTTCTTCTCTATTGATTATTGGTGTGATTATTGGGTATCATGAAGTAGTAGTTCACTCTATTGATAATTGAATCATTTGAATCTGATTATTTCCTTGTTCATATGTTTATTAGACCATGATGTTAATTTTAAAGTTGCAAAGTTTTGTTTTGAGTTGATTTAACCGGATAAAGGGTCTATTGAATCATTGTAATTTGGCTTGTTTCATGAGATTGTGGTGTCATTAGTTTTGTTTAAAAAATGTACAGAATATGGGATAATGTGTTGGATAATTTGCTTGGGCCACGATTTGTTTCTAAGGAAATTGTTCTTTTTGGGCTGTTGGAGAAAAAAAGATTTTGGGCAAAAATATTTAGTCTCATCAGACCCAAAGTAATAAATAACATAGTTGGCCCATCTTTCTCTAAACCTGCCCACTTTTCTATAAATAATAAATCCAATTC
Organism: Nicotiana otophora; assembly: GCA_000715115.1. Taxonomy (NCBI): domain Eukaryota; kingdom Viridiplantae; phylum Streptophyta; class Magnoliopsida; order Solanales; family Solanaceae; genus Nicotiana; species Nicotiana otophora. The sequence goes on along the minus strand of AWOL01S0005640.1, from coordinate 109,755 downwards.
TTCCACAAATAATGACATACCTCATGACCTTACAATGATCTCAAAATTAGTAATTGAATAATATTCGAACATCGTAGCTTGCTTTAGGCGCGATTAATAATAAATCATCGTGATTGTGGGTACGGTTCCCGTGGCATGGTCACAATACGTAATCCCCAATTCGAGTGTGCGTTTCACGTGACTCGACCACGACTTCAGACAATAATAAATAAAACTAAACACGTTATAGATTGCGGGTGCGTTTCACGTGACGCGTTTTGCGATGTGTATTAACAACGAGTGTATGACAACGTAACTCGTCTCATATTAATTCCATAAAAGTTTAAAATGCGGTAATGTAATAAAAGCGGTAAAAGGAATAAAAATGCACATATAGGTTTAAAACATGTATTAAATCAGATAACTAGGCCAATTATTAATAGTTGAGCGACCATGCTAAAACCACAGAACTCGGGAGTGCCTCAAACCTTCTCTCGGGTTAACAGAATTCCTTACCCGGTCTTTTGTGTTCGCAGACCATAAATAAGAGTCAATTTTCCTCGATTTGGGATTCTAAAATAAATCGGTGACTTGGGACACCATAAATTATTCCAAGTTGCCTCTGAATAAATAAATAATTCCAATTCGAATAATGTCACTTAAATTGGAAAAACTCCCTATCCCCTCGGGAAAAAAGAGGTGTGACAGCAGGCATGCCAGGTTTACCGCGGTTAGAGTGGAGAGGTACCTTAGAGTATACTCCCACTAGAGTTATTGCATTTCTTAAAGTTCAATGAATGGTTGAGAAGGGGTGTGACGCGTATTTAGCTTATGTGAGAGACGTCAGTATTGATACCCCTACAGTGGAGTCAGTTCCAGTAATGAGGGACTTTCCAGATATGTTTCTAGCTGATCTTCCGGGCATGCCGCCCATAGAGAGATATTGATTTTGGCATTGATTTGTTGTCGGGCACTCAGCCCATCTCTATTCCTCCACATCGTATGGATCCTCCTGAATTGAAGGATTTGAAAGAGCAGTTACAAGAATTTCTTGATAAAGGCTTCATTCGGCCCAGTGTGTCACCTTGGGGTGCTCATATCTTATTTGTGAAGAAGAAGGATGGTTCTATGCGGATGTGTATTGATTACCGCCAGTTGAACAAAGTCACAGTGAAGAACAGGTATCCATTGCCTCGTATTGATGACTTGTTTGATCAGTTACAATGTGCCAGAGTGTTTTCCAAGATTGACTTACGTTCAGGTTATCATCAGTTGAAGATTCGGGAGCCGGATATCCCGAAAACTGCTTTCAGGACCAGATATGGTCACTATGAGTTTGTTGTGATGTCTTTTGGGCTGACCAATGCCCCCAACAACTTTTATACACTTGATGCACAGTGTGTTCCGGCCCTATCTTGACTCATTCGTTATTTCGTTTATTGACAACATTCTGGTATACTCCCGGAGTCGGGAGGATCATGAGTAACACCTGAGGACTGCACTTCAGACCTTGAGAAAAAAGAAGTTATATGCAAAATTTTCAAAGTGTGAGTTTTGGCTAGACTCAATGGCATTCTTGGGTCATATAGTATCGAGTGAGGGGATCCAGGTGGATTCGAAGAAGATTGAAGCAGTGCAGAGTTGGCCCAGACCGTCCTCAGCTACAGAGATCTGAAGTTTCCTTGGTTTAGAGGGGTATTACTGTCGCTTTGTAGAGGGATTCTCATCTATTGCAGCACCTATGACCATGCTGACCCAGAAGGGTGCTCCGTTCAGGTAGACAGAGGAATGTGAGGAGAGCTTTCAGAAGCTCAAGACAACTTTGACTATAGCCCCAGTATTGGTATTACCTACAGGTTCGGGGTCTTATACTGTATATTGTGATGCATCGCGTATTGGTCTCGGCGCGGTGTTGATGCAAGACTGTAGGGTGATTGTCTGTGCGTCCAGACAGCTGAAGGTGCACGAAAATAACTAGATTATCCACGACCTTGAGTTAGCAGCTATTGTTCATGCGTAGAAGATATGGTGGCATTATGTGTACGGTGTTCCTAGTGAGATTTACACCAATCATCGGAGTTTGCAGCATCTGTTTAAACAAAAAGATCTTAACTTATGTCAGCGGAGGTGGTTGGAGCTACTTAGGGATTATGATATCACTATTTTATACCACACTAGGAAGGCCAATGTGGTGGCCGATGCTTTGAGTTGTCGGGCAGAGAGTTTGGGGAGTTTAGTATATCTACCAGCAGCAGAGTGGCCAATGGCGTTGGATGTTCAGGCCTTAGCCAGCCAGTTTGTGAGATTGGATATTTCTAAGCCGAATCGAGTATTGGCTTGTGTGGTCTCTCGGTCTTCTCTTTATGATCGTATCAGGGAGCGTCAGTATGATGACTCACATTTGCTTGTCCTTAAGGACAAAGTCCACCACGGTGATGCTAAAGAGGTTACTATTGGAGATGATGGTGCATTGAGGATGCAGGGCAAGCGATATATGCCCAATGTAGATGGTTTGCGTGAGTTGATTCTTCAGGAGGCTCACAGTTCGCGGTACTCTATTTATCTGGGTTCCGCAAAGATGTATCGGGACTTGAAACAGCATTACTAGTGGAGGAGAATAAATAAGAACATAGTAGAGTATGTGTCTCGATGTCTAAATTGCCAGTAGGTAAAATATGAGCATCAACGACCAGGTGGATTGCTTCAAAGGTTAGAAATTCCAGAGTGGAAATAGGAGCGGATCACAATGGATTTCGTGGTTGGACTCCCACGGATTCAGTGGAGGTTTGATGCAGTTTGGGTGATTGTGGATAGGGTGACCAAGTCGGCTCATTTTATTTCTATGATGACTACCTATTCTTCTGAGCAACTAGCTCGAATCTTCATCTGTGAGATCGTCAGGCTTCATGGCGTACCGATATCTATTATCTCTGACCGGGGTACGCAGTTTACATCACGGTTCTGGAGAGTTGTACAACATGAGTTGGGTACTCAGGTTGAGTTGAGCACAACATTTCACCCTCAGACGGAAGGGCAGTCCGAGCATACTATTTAGATATTAGAGGATATGCTCTGTACGTGTGTGATAGATTTTGGGGGTGCTTGGGACCAGTTCTTGCCACTTGCGGAGTTTGCTTACAACAATAATTATCAGTCCGGCATTCAGATGGCACTGTATGAGCCTTTGTACGGTAGGCGGTGTCGGTCCCCAGTGGGTTGGTTCAAGTCCAGCGAGGCCAGATTATTGGGTACAGACTTGGTTCAGGATTCCTTGGAGAAGGTTAAGGTGATTCAGGATAGACCAGAAAAGTTATACGGACCGGAAAGTTCGTGATGGTGCATTCATAGTTGGTGAGCGAGTCTTGCTCCGAGTTTTGCCTATGAAGGGCGTTATGGGATTTGGAAAGAAGGGCAAGCTGAGCCCAAGATTCATTGGTCCATTTGAGGTGTGGTATCTAGTTGGGGAGGTTGCTTATGAGCTTGCCTTGCCTCCCAGTCTAGCAGGACTTCATCCGATATTCCACGTATCTATGCTCCGGAAGTATCACGACGATCCGTATCATGTGTTGGATTTCAGCTCAGTTCAATTGGACAAGGATCTAACCTATGTTGAGGAGTCAATGGCTATTTTAGACAAGCAGGTCAGAAAGCTAAGATCAAAGAACATTGCTTTCGTGAAAGTTCATTGGAGGGGACAGCCGGTCGGGGAGGCGACTTGGGAGGTCGAGCAGGATATGCGCAGCCAGTACCCTCATCTTTTCACAGTTTCAGGTATGTCTTTATACTCGTTCGAGGACGAATGATTGTTTTAAGAGGGGAAGGATGTAACGACCCGGCTGGTCATTTTGAGAATTAGAGCCCCGATCCCCTAATATCTGCTTTCCCCACATTTGTTTCTACTTTTATGATTTTGCCGGAGTGATTGGTAATGGAATTCGGGGAATTTTGGGACACTTAGTCCCTAGTGGTGAGTTTAAGCCTTAGTAATTGGACCGTAGTCGAAACTGTATGAAGACGGATCCGGAATAGAATTCCGTTGACTCTGTTATCTCCGTTGAATGATTTTGAGCTTAGGAGCGCGTCCGGAATATGTTTTGGAGGTCTGTAGTAGATTTAGGCTTGAATTGGCGAAAGTTAGATTTTCGGTGATTTCGGCCGATAGAGGAAATTTTGATATCGAGCTCGGAATGGATTTCCGAAAGTGGATGTAGGTTCGTAGTGTCATTTGTGTTATGTGTGTAAAATGTGGGGTAATTCAGACTAGATTTGACGTGGTTCGACAGCATTTGTATAATTTAGAAAATTCTAAGTTCTTAGGCTTGAATCCGTGCATAATTCATGATTTTTGGTGTTATTCGATGTGGTTTGAAGGATCGACTAAGTTCGTATGGTGTTATAGGATTGGTTGGTAGGTTTGGTTGAGGTCCCGGAGGCCTCGGTTGTGTTTCGGATGCTTAACGGAATGAAATTGGACTTAGGAAAATCTGGTTCTTTTGCTGGTTCAGCTGTAATCGCACCTGCGCAAGGCGGCCAGCAGGTGCGATCCCGCAGGTCCAAGCAAATTGGCGCAGAAGCGGGAAAATGGAGGATTTCTAGGGGTCACAGGTGCGAGGTGATTTCCGCATCTCCGATGCCCGCAGATGCGTTAGTGGTCTTCACAGGAGCGCAAGGTCCGCAGAAGAGGAAGGGAATTCCGCAGGCGCGCATGCGCAGATGCGGCCCTTTCATCGCAGGTGTGAAGGCAGAGGGGGAAAGTGAATTGTGGAGATACGCACAATTTCCGCACAAGCGCACCCGCAGGTGCGAGCCCAGGTTCCGCAGGTGCGGAAATACCTGGGCAGTGGTTAAAACCGAAGGGCATCGTGATTTTTGTCATTGTTGACTTTGCAAACTCGGTTTAGGGTGATTTGTGAGAGCATTTTCGAGGTATTTCTTGAGGTAAGTCCCTTGTGCTTATATTTGATCAATAATCTTGCTTTGCCATGTATTTTCCCACCTAGTTAGTGTGTATTTAAGGTGAAAATTGAAAGTTGGAGGCTAGGGATTTGGAAGTTTGATTTGTGGATTTGGAGGACCATTTGGTATCGAAATTTAGTAATTTTGGTATATTTATACTCATGGTGGAATGAGCGTTCCTATTTTGTAACTTTTACCCGATTCTGAGACGTGCGCCCCATGGGTAACTTTTGAGTTAACTTCAAGATTTTGTTAAAGTGTTGATTTCATTAATTAGATGAGTCTATTATTGTAGTATTTATGATATGCAATTACTTTTGGATAGATTTGGTCCATTCGGAACCGGATATTCGTGGGAAAGACATTGTGACCGATTGATTGAGCTTGGTTCGAGGTAAGTGACTTGCCTAACTTTGTGTGAGGGAAATCCTCTTAAGATTTGGAACTATTGTGCTATGTGAGCACCGTGTACGTGAGGTGACGAGTACGTACATAGGCTAGTTGTGAAAAACCCGATTTTCTTACTGAGCAGCAACATGTTTTCCTATTATTTTGAGGCATACCATTTTAATGAGTACTAATCTATTTTCATTTCTTAATTGAGTTATTCCAATATGTGTAGCTATCATGTTTAGTCTAATACAACATGTCTATGTGTCTTAATGAATTATGTGCAGCATGCTTAATGAATTTCTCGCTTCTTCTGTGACTGGTACTTAGACTAAATTATAAGAATTTTGTGATGTAGTTGTATTTCGATCATTCGCGCTGCATATTTACTTTGGGACTACGAAACGGTATTCTGGGAGATCCCCCTGTACTGCATATTTACTTTGGAACTCCGTAACGGTATTCCGAGAAATCCCCCTGCACATTTATTTTGGGACTACGAAACGGTATTCCGGGAGATTCCCCTGCACATTTATTTTGGGACTACGGAACAGTATTCTGGGAGATCCCCCTGGACATTTATTTTGGGATTACGGAACGGTATTCCGGGAGATCCCCTACATATTTATGTTTGGGACTACGGGACAGTATCTCGGGAGATCCCCTGTTGTGTTTCTGTGTACTAAGCTGTTACCTTCTATGATTTCATTGTTGTTAAATTTCAGAGTTTAGTTTATTGCAGTATTACAATCTATATTGTTTTATTACATATTTACCAGTAGGGCCTTGACCTGACCTCGTCACTACTCGACCGAGATTAGGTTTGGCACTTACTGGGTACCTATTGTAGTGTACTCATGCTACTTTCTGCATATGTGTTTCGTGTGCAGATCCAGGTGTACCTTATCAGTCGCACTATCAGTGAGCCGGGACAGCTTTGGAGACTTCAAGGTATATTTTCCGCGTCCGCAGACCTCGGAGTCCCCTTCTACTCTTTCTCATGTCCATTATCTTCTGTATTTTTCCTTGTTAGACTCTGATGTATAGAGACACTAGATTTTTCTTTCTATAGTTTGTGATTCACGATGTTCCGGGTTTTTGGATTTGTTGTGTATTTTTGAATAATTGGTTAAATTCATATTTTTATTTCATTATTCCGCAGAATGTTAGGCTTACCTAGTTGTAGAGACTAGGTGTCGTCACAACGTCACACAGAGGGGAAATTGGGTCGTGACAATTAGTTATACATATGTTGAAACAGTATACCAAACAAGGTATTAGTAATGCACAAAGCTAATGCTTGCATTATTTTTTCTAATACCTCCTACCAAACGACCCCTTAATTTATTACTTAAAACTCCAGTCTATTATATTTGTGTGTAGGTGTTATGTTCTGATGATTTACTGCAACATAGGTTGGTCCACATATTTACTTCTCAACAGGCCAAAAGTTCTTTTTTTTTTTCTAACTTGAAGTGTTTGGCCAAGTTTTTTTGGGAAACAAAAGTGCCTTTGAGAAGAAGCAGAAGCAGTTTCTGAGAAACAGAAAAAAAATAGTTTCTTCCCAAAAACAGAAGCAGAAGCTGTTTTGATTTTTCTTCTTACCAAAAATACCCTTAACAAAATATAGTATATACCAAAATAACCGTTAAACCTAATACTTAGAATATTAATGTATAAATATTTCTTATTATTTTTAGGATAACTTTCTAATATATAGTGACTTTAGGGGTGAATGCTTTTATATTTGTTGAACGATTTTGAATATATTTAACTTATATTAATAGAATTAAGTACTTTTAAATTTTATTTTAATATTTTACTTAAATAAAATGAAAAAAATAATTAATTCATGTAATAAAAAAATTTTAAGATTATTTATTTACTTATAATATTAACTATTAAGTAAATCTATTCATATCCTTATTCGTAATTTGATATTTAAAAGCATTTTTTGAAAAGCTTGGCCAAACACAAATTATTTCTCAAAAGTATTTTTCACAATGATTAGCCAAACACAAATTATTTCTCTCCAAAAGTATTTTTTTAAAAGCACTTTTAAAAAAAGTATTTTGCAAAATAAGCTGATTTTTCAGCTTGGCCAAACATGTTATTAAACCCAATGCCCCTCCCCCATTTTTTCTACGTAGTGCCGTAACCTCAAACTTTAATAAGTGGTTTGCAAATTGTTAACCGGATGTTGACTTATATGTAAATGACCCCAGAATAGAGTTTTGATAATTCCAATAGCTCAATATGATAATTTTTGACATAGGAGTGTGTCCGAAAAATTATTTGGAAGTCTGTAGTTAAATTAGGCTTCAAATGGATAAAATAAAAATTTAAGCTTGGAAGTTTGACGGGTGAGTTGACTTTTTGATATCGGTGTCGGAATCCAGTTCTGAATATTTTCATAGGTCCGTAATATCATTTATGACTTGTGAGCAAAATTTGAGGTCAATCGGACTTGATTTGATAGGTTTCAGCATCAAATGTAGAACTTGGAATTTTTAAGTTTCATTAAGCTTGAATTGGAGCATGATTCGTGGTTTTAGCGTTGTCTGAGGTGATTTGAGGTTTTGACTAAGTTCGTATGATGTTTTAGGACTTGTTGGTATAATTGTTGAGGTCCCAGGGGACTCGGGTGAGTTTCAGATAGTTAACGAATCATATTTGAACTTAGAACAATTGAAACTTGCTACTGCCTATTGATGCAATCGCACCTGTGGAATTTAGCTCGCAGGTGCGAGCTCGCAGAAGTGAGCCTGGCATCACAGAAGTGGATGGTCCGCAGAAGCGATGCAATGGTCGCAGATGCGGCCTGGGCTAAGGGGGCCTTGGACCGTAGAAGCGGATGCTTCATCGCAGAAGCAGACTCTTTGTGAGCAGAAGCAGGAGTTTTACCGCAAACGCTGTCAAGATCCAAAACTCTAACTTGTCGTGATGACACTTATCAATGGTACTAGGCAAGCCGATTTTTCAAAATACTTCAAATGTTTCACAAATAAACCAAAAAACTTGATATGACAGAGTGTTCATAAAACATGAGTTAAACTCAAAAATACAACGCGAAAAAATAACCCCAAACATTGGAGTGTCACCAAGTAATGAGCATCTAAACAACCAGTCTAAGAAACTGTATCTACAAGAGTCTGTGTCTAAATGCCAATACAGAAAAGAAAGATAACAAGAAATGAGAGACAAGGACTGCGAATGCTTATAGTAACCTCGTGAACCTTCGATACTCAACCACGCACGAGATCAACGTCTGTGACCGGGTACACCTGGATCTGCACATGAAGTGCAGGGTGTAGCGTGAGTACAATCAACTCAGTAAGTACAGAAAATAAATAAAGAACTTAGAAGGTAGTGACCAACTATACAAATACAGTTCATTTCAGTAATTTCAGCAATGAAAGTAGACATGTTACAATTCTGGCAATTTAAGTCAAGGCAGTTACATATTACCAAGTTCAGGTAATATCAGATACAATATTTTCCAGAAGTTTCAGAACAATGACATAAATCATCTAAGTGCAGCAACAAATGAAACAAGTGTAACCTCTCAGGGCAACAGTCCCTCAGGCTCTCTCTCAATAGCTCAACACTCGGCTCTCAATCCTCAATACTCACACTCAATAGGTACCTGCGCTCACTAGGGTGTACAGACTCCGGAGGGGCTCCTTCAGCCCAAGTGCTATATCGCTGCGGCGTGCAGCGCGATCCAATCATATAAGTATCCATAAGGCTTGTTGTAGCGTGCAACCCGATCCATAGTTCATAAATAGCCATAAGGCTCGTTGCGACGTGCAACCCGATCCATATACATTCATCCCTAAGGCTCGTTGCGGCGTGTAACTCGATCCATATACACTCACAGCTCGACACTCATGCCCTATCTCAGTCTCTAACCTCTTCAGCCTCTCGAGCTCTCATAAATCATACAAATCAGCCTAAAAGAGATAATAACAAGTATCAACAAGAAAACAAGAGGAAGCAGAGATATGACACACAAGTAAAACTGTGACCGAATACAAGACAACAAATAGTAGCTAATTCAACAAGAACCCGACCATTGAGGGTCCCAACAATGATATCTTATGGCCTAAGCATGGTTTCTAACATGAATGACAGTCAAATTTCTAGAAGACAAAGGGAACATGTAATTAACAATATGTTATTCGACTTTACAGTCTCATGGGATGGACCAAGTCACAATCCACCATGGTGCATACCCACACGTCTGTCACCTAGCATGTGCGTCACCTCCAAAATAATCACATCATACCAAAATCCGGGGTTTCATATCCTCACGACCCGATTTAAAACTGTTACTTACCTCAAACCGCCCAAAATCCTACTCCGAAATGTCTTTGCCCCTTGAATCAATTTCCAAACGCCCTGAATCTAGCCAAAAGCAGTTATATATAATTAATATAGGCTAAATGAATCAATTCCTTAAGAAAAACACGAAATTATAAGCCAAAATCCGAAATAGGTTCAAACCGGTTCCCGGGCACACGTCTTCAAATCCAACAAAAGTCACAAAATATGAACACCCATTCACTCACGAGCTCATTCGTACTAAAATTATCAAAATCCAATATCAAAATCCCAATCAAAACTCAAACACTTATTTGAAGAACATTCCAACGTTTTCCCAGATTTTTCAACCAAATTCCTTAATTAAATGATGAATTCAACTATAGATTAGTGGAATATAACCATAAATGAGTTAAGAATCATTACCCCAAAGTTCTCTCGGACAAATCCTTGAATTATCGCCTCAATCCGAGCTCTCAAAGACCCAAAAATGAAAATAAGATCAAACCCTCGAAATTTCCCCTTTTCTGCCCAGCGATCTCGCTCATATGGACTTCTAGTCGCATCTGTGACGCCGCACGTACGTAAATTCCACCGCAGGTGCGGAAATGGATTAAGGTGACTGGGACCGCATCTGCGATCATGTGGTCGCACATGCGTGTGCGCACCTGCAGACAAGGTCTGCTTCTGCGTTCTCCCCCTCTAGCTCACTCTCCGCATCTTTGGAACTTCAAGCGCATATTCGGGCTCACAGATGCAGAAATTCCATCGCACCTGCGACCCCTGACCATCTTCTCAAACCCGCTTCTGCGCTTGACCTAACGCACGTTCGTGTCCGCACTTGCGGCCACCCACCGCAGGTGCGATTACACCAGAAGCTTGAAAGCTTCAACAATTACACAAGTCCAAATTTCGATCCGTAAAGCATCTAAAACTCACCCGAGCCCTAGGGACCTCAACCAAACATACCAACCAGACCTATAACACCATACAAACTTAGTCGAGTCCTCAAATCACATCAAACAATGCTAAAAACACGAATCACCCTCCAATATAACTTAATGAACTTTGAAAGTTCAAACTTCTACAACCTATGCCGAACCATACCAAACCACGTTTGATTGATCTCAATCTTTACACACAAGCCATATTCAACATTACGGACCTACTCCAAATTCCGAAATCGAAATATGACCCCGATATCAAAAAGTTCACTTCCGGTCAAAATCTCCAAAAATCGAGTTTCGCCATTTCAAGCATAAATCAGTTACAGACCTCGAATTCACAGTCCGGACATGCTCTGAAGTCCAAAATTACCGAACGGAGCTAATGGAACCGACGTAACTCCATTCCAAAGTCGTCTTCACACAATTCCGACTACGGTCAAAATCCTGAGACTTAAGCTTCCATTTTAGGGACTAAGTATCCCAAATCACTCCGAAACCACAACAAAACTTTCCGTCAAGTCACATAAGCAGAAAAAGATATGGGGGAAATAGTAAATAGGGGATCAGGACTAATACACTCAAAATGACCGGTCGGGTCATTACATCCTCCCCCTCTTAAAACAATCGTTCTTCCTCGAACGAGCATATAGACACACCTGAAGTGGTGAAAAGATGAGGATAATGACTGCACATATCATGCTCGGTCTTCCAAGTCGCCTCCTCGACTGGTTGACCCCTCCACTGAACCTTTACGGAAGCAATGTTCTTTGACCTTAGCTTTCTGACCAGCCTGTCCAAAATAGCCATTGGCTCCTCAACATATGATAGATCCTTGTCTAACTGGATTGAGCTGAAATCTAACACGTGAGACGGATCGTCGTGATAATTCTGGAGCGTAGAAATATGGAATACTGGATGAACTCCTACTAGACTAGGAGGCAAGGCAATCTCATAACTAACTTCCCAAACACGTCGCAATACCTCAAATGGGCCGATAAACCTCGAGCTCAGCTTGCCCTTCTTTCTTAACCTCATAACACCCTCCAACGCCAATGGCCTCTCTGCTGCTAGAAGATATGCTAAGCTCCCCAAACATACCATCCAGCGACTCAAGGCATCAGCCACCACATTGGCCTTCCCATGATGGTACAAAATGGTGATATCATAGCCCTTAAGAAGCTCCAACCACTTCCACTAACGCAAGTTAAGATCCTTCTGTTTGAATAGATGCTGCAAACTCCGATGATCAGTGTAAATCTCACAACAGATCCCATACAAATAGTGCCGCCAAATCATCAAGGCGTGAACAATAGATGCTAACTCAATGTCGTGGACAGGATAGTTCTTCTCATGGGGCTTCAACTGGTGTGAAGCATAAGCAATCCCTCTACCATCATACATCAGAACACACCCAATACCGATCCACGAGGCATCATAATACACTATGTAAGAACCAGAAGTTGATGGTAGAACTAGAACTGGAGTCGTGGTCAAAGCAGTCTTGAGCTTGAAAGCTTTCTTCGCACTCCTCCGACCACCTGAAAGGAGCACCCTTTTGGGTCAATTTAGTGAAGGGCGACGCAATAGATGAGAAACCCTCCACAAAACTACGGTAATAACTAGCCAAACTAAGAAAACTCCGAATTTATGTGGTTGAGGACAGTCTGGGCCAACTCTGAACCGCCTCTATCTTCTTTCGATCTACCTGAATACCCTAACTGGACACCATGTTCCCCAAGAACGCCACTAAACTGAGCCAAAACTCACACTTGGATAACTTTGCATAAATCTTCTCCTCCCTCAACCGTTGTAACACAATCATCAGATATTGGGTATGCTCCTCCTAGCTACGAGAGTACACCAGGATGTCATCAATGAAATAGTAACGAACGAGTCACGATAACGCTGAAACACACTGTTTACCGGATGCATGAACGTTGTTGGGGCGTTGGACATTACAAGGAACTCATAATGGCCATATCGGGCCCTGAAAGTAGTCTTAAGAATATCTGAGTCCCAAATCTTTAGCTGGTGATTCCCTGACCTCAAATCAATCTTGGAGAACACCATCGCTCCTTGAAGTTTGTCAAACAGATCATCAATACGTGGCAAAGGATACTTATTCTTGATTGTGACCTTGTTCAATTGCCTGTAATCAATTCACATTCTCATAGTACCATCCTTCTTCTTTACAAATAGAACTGATGCACCCCAAGGTGACACTCTAGGCTGAATAAACCCATTTATCAAGGAGTTCCTAAAGCTGTTTCTTCAACTCCGTCTGTGCCATACGATACGGTGGAATAGAAACGGGCTGAGTGCCCATCACCAAATCAATACCGAAATCAATATCCCTGTCAGGCGGCATGCCTGGAAGGTCTGCAGGAAACACATCCTAAAAATCTCGCACCACCGGAACAGAATCAATAGCAGGGGTCTCTGCACTAACATCCCACACAAAGGTCAGATAAGATAGACAACCCTTCTCAACCATCCGCTGAGCCTTCAAGTATGAAATCACTCTACTGGAAACATAGTCTATAGAGCCACTCCACTCAACCCTCGGCAACCCCGGCATTGCCCATGGTCTTAGCGTGACAATCTAGAACAGCATGACATAGAGACAACCAATCCATACCCAAAATCACGTCAAAATCGACCATACTAAGCAACAAGAGATCCACTATAGTCTCCAGACAACCAATAGTCACCACATATGATCGATATACACGGTCCACAATGACAGTATCGCCCATCGGCATAGATACATGAACAAGTGAAACTAGAGACTCGCTCTGGGCATATCCAGATAATGAGCATAATACGAGGACTCATATGAATAAGTGGAACCATGGTAAAATACAATAGAGGCATCTCTATGGAAAATTGACACAATACCTGTAATCATAGCATCTGAAGCAATGGCATATGGTCTGACAGGAAGAGCATAGGATCGGGCCTGGCCGGCCCCTGATCGGTCTCCCCCTCTCGGGAGGCCCCTAGCTGACTGAGATCCACCCCGAGATGGATGAGCGGGTGGTGCATAAACTTGTGTTGATGTCATAGACTGGCTCCACTGCAGAGCTGGACCTCCCACTAGGCGGGGACACTGCCTCCTCATGTGACCAATCTGACGCGCAATTTCGACAACCTCGTCAAAACTAGCACCAGACACCCTTGCTCTAGTCATAAGCAATCGCAACTGAAAAGCGAGGCCATCTATGAACCTCTTGATACATTCCATGTCTGTGGGAACCAACCAGATAGCATGACGGGCCAACTCAGAAAATCTCATCTCATACTGCGTCACAGACATATCACCCTGATGAAGCTGCTCGAACTGCCTGTGTAGTTTCTCTCTGTGGGACTGAGGCATGAACTTCTCCAGGTTTAGACCGGAGAACTGCTGCCAGGTAAGGGGTGCTCCGCCGACCGACCTACACCTCATGTACGTCTCCCACCAACTGAAGGCAGTCCCAAAGAACTGAAAAGTAGTGAACGAGACCCCACTGGTCTCTAGAACACCTGTTGTACGGAGTATCCTCTAACACCTGTCCAAGAAGCCTTATTCATCCTCTCCATCGGTACCATTGAAATATGGAGGCTGGAATCTCCCAAGCCTCTCCAATCGACGATGCTCACCATCGGGCATGACAGGAACCATATAGTTCTGAGCAACTGCAACCGGTTAGGCTGGTGGTACCTCTGGTGTCTGGAGTCCCTGTACCACCTGCTCTGGTATGCGAGCGATGGGAATCTGAGCACCTCCCCCAGCCGGAACAGAGACCGCCTGAGCAAGACTAGTACATGCGGTCAGAATCTAAGCTAAGGCCTCCTGAAGGCCTTGAATCACAATAGGCACAGGTGGTGCCTGAGATGGTCCCACATGCTCATCCACAACTGGAGCATGCTCCTAAACTAGGGCAACTAGTGGATCTGTAGGTGCCGCCCTAGCTGCGGTGTGAGCTGCACCTCTGCCCCTACCGCGTCCTCTACCGCGACCTCGGCCTCTCGCGGCCCTGACTGGTGGTACTGGTGGTTGTCTATCCTGCCCCGTAGTACGCGTCCTCACCATCTGTGAGAGAATTAGAACAACAAAAATTTAGTTACCATAATCAAAAGATTCGCACGACAAGAATTTAAGAGTGTGAAGTTTCCTAATGGTTCGTGTCACGGCCCAAACCGATGGGCCGTGATGAATGCCTGTGTTCTACTTATCGAACGCCCCTAAGCATTCATCTAAAATATAAACATGAAATAAGTGTAGGTCATGCATAACGTCTGGAAATAAACTACTAATTCATATGAACAGCCTACGTGGGAAAACATGCCCAAAAGACATATATATACGGAATACTGTAGGGCGAGCTGACAATGCCACATACTATCTAACTATACATAGTCTACAAACCTCTATTAGAGTGTACAACTATATAAAGGATGGTACTGGGGCCCGTCGTACCCATATATGTATGCAAACACATCGTACCAAAACTCAAAGCAGCTCCGGATCAAATGGAGCCCACCAACTCTCGCTGATCAAGGATCCTAAGAAGGGGGACCGTCAGCCTGTCTACCTGCACCTGCAGGCATGAAACGCAGTGTCCCCAGGCAAAAAGGGATATCTGTACGAATAATGTACTGAGTATGTAAAGCATGAAAATCAGTACATAAAAGACATAGATGAAACATGGGGTAAAGAATTCCACTTGTGAGTCTAAATAACTTTGTGAATAGGTATAGGTGTACATAACATCATTAAGCCTCTGAGGGTATCCCATCGTATCATCTCGACCACTGTGGGAAAAATCATCAACATATACCAGCTGATTAGGTGGTGGTGTGTATATAACGCCGTAACATTTTCCTATATCCCATATACATATAATATATGCGTATATAACGCTTTCTGGTCATGGGTCAATTTACATGTATAAATGCATGAAATGCATAAGAAATACGTTAATGAGATTTCTCGGATATCATAAAATCAATATGCCTTTCGGACAAACTTTATCAAATACGTATTTTTCTGAGACCCATGAATAGAGGATTTAATAATAATTCACATAGGTAATCAAGAATATAGACACCCCTAGTATTTCTATGAATAGAGTCATTTTTGAAAATTGCGTATTTTGCTCGTTTCGTTTGTATCATTTGGATCATGCCAAAAAGAAAGAAGGGATAGCCTTAACATACCTCAAGTCATCAATGCAACTCAACAACGAGCTTATGATAGATAGCGCGCCAACCCTATAATAAAGAAATACGTGTACAAGTTAGATGGCGGTAGTATATTACGTATCTCAAACGATAACTCGATTCTAAAATAAAACGGGTAGCATTTCTCCTGATTTTACTACTCCCTCAATCCTACTATACGCGAGATACAAACATAATACAATCAGCAACTCAAAACCAACCTAATTACAATTCGGTACCTTCAATACAACAAAATCCCCAAATATACCATAATACACCCAATCAACAAGTTATCAATTAGCTTGTAACTACAACGACGAGCAACCAACCTACTACCCTACCATATGTGGAGTTTATCCACGCCCTTTTTATCCTTACAAACTCCATAATTTAGCAGCACAATATACAGCCCAAAAGCAACACGAAACAGTCCACAAAATAGTCCACTACAAGGCAAATAACTCGAACTCACGGCTTCCGATCACCATCCCGTGAAGTCTAACTATTAGGAAATGAATTTATCAACTTTTCTTGATATTTTAAAGCTTAAATACAGAAATTAGGATTTTTTTATTAACTATTAAATACATTCAAAAACTCAAACTACAAAGAAAAAGAGAGGCAATATAGCGATACTTACGTCGGGATCGTTCTAATGTTATCGCTTCTCGATTTCGTACTCGGGATGTTAGTATTATTTGAAGAACTATTGGAGAGCTCAAGGACCGTTTTTTATGGTGTTCTCTTGTCAAATTCTATGTAAAACTGAAGAGAGAGAGAGAGAGAGAGAGAGAGAGAGAGATGAGTTAAAACATATCAAACAACTTTTGAAAAGTCAAAAGGTGCTAGCTTGGCACCCTCTCGCTTGCCCATCTTCCGATGCTTATATCTTTTTATCCGGATGGTGTATGAACGAACGGTTAAGAGAGTTGGAAACTACATTACAAGACCTTTAATTTGGTATATAATATGTCCCAAAATACCTCATGTGGCACACAAAATTTATTTCTCAAAAAGCTCTGTTACAGGGAAAATCCTTAGTTGGTTTTTCCGCAACTTTAATACGATTTTTCCCAAACTTTATATGTTTTATCCAAGCATCATATATAGTCATATTATGACTTTAAACTCAATTAAATAATGATTAAAAAGTCTCATATTCATTATACGTCACCTTGGGACGCGCAGGGTGTAACAGTTCGGCAGCCTCTCGAAGATAAGTACATACGTCTCTATACTGATCCACAAGACTCTACTATAATTGCTCATGACTTGTGAGACCTATGTAACCTAAGCTCTGATACTAACTTGTCACGACCCAAAACCCTAACCTGTAGTGATGGCGCCTATCGATGGTACTAGGCAAGCCAATTTTTCAAAATACTTCAAATGTTTCACAAATAAAAAACAAAGGTTGATATGACAGAGTTTTCATAAAACAGGAGTTAAAGTAAAAAATACAACGCGGTAAATTAGCCCCAAAAATCGGTGTGTCACCAAGTCATGAGCATCTAAACAACCAGTCTAAGAAACAGTGTCTACAAGAGTCTGTGTCTAACTGCCAATCCAAAAAATAAAGATAACAAGAAAGGAGAGACAAGAACTGCGAACGCTGACAGCTACCTCATGAACCTCCGATACTCGACCACGCACGAGATCAACGTCCTCCGTGACCGGGTACACCTAGATCTGCACCTAGCGTGAGTACAACCAACTCAGTAAGTAACAAAAATAAATAAGGAACTGAAAAAGAAGTGACGAGTTATACAAATACGGTTCATTTCAGTAATTTCAGCAAAGAAAGTAGACATGTTTCAATTTTGGCAATTTAAGTCAAGGCAGTTACACATTACCAAGTTCAGGTAAAACCGGATACAATATTTTTCAGAAGTTTCAGAACAATGACATAAATCATCTAAGTGCAGCAACAAATGAAACAAGTGTAACCTCTCAGGGCAACAGTCCCTCAGGATCTCTCTCAATAACTCAACACTCGGCTCTCAGCCCTCAATGCTCACACTCAATAGGTACATGCGCTCACTAGGGGTGTACAGACTGCGGAGG
The DNA here is from genome assembly GCA_000715115.1 of Nicotiana otophora. Taxonomy (NCBI): domain Eukaryota; kingdom Viridiplantae; phylum Streptophyta; class Magnoliopsida; order Solanales; family Solanaceae; genus Nicotiana; species Nicotiana otophora. The sequence continues at coordinate 91,891 of AWOL01S0005640.1, read as the reverse complement.
GGCTCCTTCAGCCCAAGCATTCTATCATTGCGGCGTGCAGCCCAATCCAATCATATAAGTAGCTATAAGGCTCGTTGCGGTGTGCAACTCGATCCATAGTCCATAAATAGCCATAAGTCTCATTGTGTCGTGCAACCTGATCCATATACATTCAACCCTAAGGATCATTGTGGCGTTCAACCCAATCCATATACACTCACGTAACTCACAGCTCGGCACTCAAGCCCTATCTCAGTCACTAACCTCTCCAGCCTCTCGGGCTCTCATATATCATACAAATCATCATAAAAGAGTTAATATCAAGTATCAACAAGAAAACAAGAGGAAACGGAGATATAACACGCAAGTAAAATTGTGACTGAGTACAAGATAGCAAATAGCAGCTAATTTAACAAGAACCCGACCGCTGAGGGTCCCAACAGTGATATCATATGGCCTAAGCATGGTTTCTAACATGAATGACAGTCAAATTTCTAGAAGATAGAGGGAACATGTAATTAACAATAAGCTATTTGACTTTATAGTCTCAGGGGACGGACCAAGTCACAATCCTCTATGGTGCACGCCCACACACCCATCACCTAGCATGTGTGTCACCTCCAAAATAATAACATCATACCAAAATCCGTGGTTTCATATCCTCGGGACCAGATTTAAAATTGTTACTCACCTCAAACCACACAAAATCCTACTCTGAAATGCCTTTTCCCCTCGAATCTGCCTCCCAACGCCCTGAATCTAGCCATAATCAGTGCGATATAATTAATATAGGCTAAAAGAATCAATTCCACAAGAAAAAAATGAAATTATTAAGCCAAAATCCTAAATAGGCTCAAACCGTCCCCCGAGCCCACGTCTCAAAATAAGACAAAAGTCATAAAATATGAACATCCATTCACTCACGAGCTCATTCGTACCAAAATTATCCAAATCCGATATCAAAATCCCAATCAAAAATCAAAAACTTATTTGAAGAACCTTCCAACTTTTCCCAAATGTTTCAACCAAATTTCTTAATTAAATGATATATTCAACTATAGATTAGTGGAATATAACCATAAACGAGTTAGGAATTATTACCCCAAATTTCTCTCTGAAAAATCCTTGAATTATCGCCTCAATCCGAGCTCTCAAAGACCCAAAAATGAAAATGAGATCAAACCCTCGAAATTTCCCCTTTTCTGCCCAGCGATCTCGCTCATATGGACTTCTAGTCGCATTTGCGATGCCGCACCTGCGGAAATTCCATCGCAGTTCCGAAAATGGTTTAAGGTGACTGGGACCACTTCTACGATCAGATGATCTCACCTGCGGACAATGGTCTGCTTCTGTGTTCTCCCCCTCCAGCTCACTCTCCGCATCTGCGGGATCGCAGATGCGGAAATTCCCTTGCACCTGCGACCCCTGTCCATCTCCTCAATCCCGTTTCTGCACTTGGCATAACGCACGTGCGTGTCCGCACCTGCTGCCACCCACCGCAGGTGCGATTACATCGGAAGCTCGAAAGTTTCAGCAATTACACAAGTCCAAATTTTGATCCGTTAAGCATCCGAAACTCACCCGAGGCCCCCGGGACCTCAACCAAACATAACAACCAGTCCTATAACACCATACAAACTTAGTCGAGTCCTCAAATCATATCGAACAATGCTAAAAATACAAATCACTTTCCAATTCAACTTAATGAACTTTGAACCTTTAAACTTCTACAACCGGTGTGGAACCATACCAAACCACGTCCGATTAACCTCAAATTTTGCACACAAGTCATATTCAACATTATGGACCTACTTCAAATTCCGGAATCGGAATCCGACCCCGATATCAAAAAGTACACTTCCGGTCAAAATCTCCAAAAATTCGGCTTTCGCCATTTCAAGCCTAAATCAGCTACAGACATCAAATTCATAGTCTGAATATGCTTCCAAGAACAAAATCACCCAACGGAGCTAATGGAACCGACGGAACTCCATTCCGGAGTCATTTTTACACAGTTCTGACTACAGTCAAAATCCTGAGACTTAAGCTTCCGTTTTAGGGATTAAGTATCCCAAATCAGTCTAAAACCACAACAAAACTTCCCGGTAATCACATAAGTAGAAAATGATATGGGGGAAGCAGTAAATAGGATATCGGGGCTAATACACTCAAAACGACCGGTCGGGTCATTACAAAAGCGGAATCGCAGATGCGGTTTAACTTTCGCAGAAGCGGAATTTCTAGGCAGTGTACAAAAACAGAGGGTTCCAAGTTTTTGTCATTTTTGGATATTTCCAACACGGCTTTGGGGCTATTTTCAGAGAGAATTCACGAGAAAACTTGAGATAAGTCACTTGTGATCATTGTTAGTCAATAATATTGGATTATCATTGAGTATTTTGACTAGATTATATGTTTTGAGGTGAAATTAGAGGATTTGGGCCTAAGGATTTCAAAATTAGAATTTGAGATTTGGAGGTCGAGTTGATGTCGGAATTTGATAATTTTAATATGGTTGGACTCGTGGTTGAATGGGCGTTCATATTTTGTACCTTTTGCCGGGTTCCGAGACGTGTGAGTTTTGAGTTAAATTTCGGGGTTTTGTTGGAAAATTTATATTTTCATATGGAATTTATTCCTATAATTTTTATTGACTGAATCAAATTAATTATGACTTGATTCGAGCCTATCGGAGTGAGAAAATCAAGGAAGAGACATACTACTTGACTGATTGAGCATGGTTTGAGGTAAGTGACTTGTCTAACCCTGTGTGGAGGAAATCCCTTTAGAATTTGAAACTGTTGTAACATTTTGTGATTTATGAGCGCCGTGTACGCGAGGTGACGAGTGTGTGCGCGGCCTAAATTTAGAAATATCGGTTATTGTTGAGTAGCATTCTTTTAAATTCTTTAACTGAGTCGCTTTAGTATATGTAGTGATCATGTTAGCCTAGTATCACATGTCTACGTGCCTTAACTCTTACTTGCAATATGTGCAACATGCTTAGCTGAATTACCTGCTTCCTTGATTTTATTTAAATCTTTAACTGTAAGATTTCTTGCTGAAAATTTGTTGTTCCTCCGACTACCTGCTGCATATTTATTTTGGAACTACGAGGCGGTTTCTCAGGAGATCCCCTTGTACTGCCTATATACTTTAGGACTATGAGGCAGTTCCTCGGGAGATCCCCCTATACTGCATATTTACTTTAGGACTACGAGGCGGTTCCTTGGGAGATCCCTCTGCGCTGCATATTTACTTTTGGGATTACGAGGCGGTACCTCGGGAGTGCTCCTGTTGTTTACCTCTAATTGTTGTGTTGTTATCTTTTTGTAATTTTTTGTTTATTTCTCAGTCACTTCATTACCATATTATAAATTTCTGCCTTATTTGTTATTATTTTGAGTATGGTCTGACGTGGCCTCATCACTACTCTACCGAGATTAGGATTGGCACTTACTGGGTATCGTTGTGGTGTACTCATGCTAATCTTCTGCATATTGTTTTTTGCAACTCCAGGTACTGCTTACCAGCCCAGATATCAGAGAGCTACCTATATATGGAGACTTCACGCTACATCTGCCAGCGTCCGCAGACCTCGGAGTCCCCCTCTATCTTTATCATGTTGTTTCTTTATTTTAGTAGACTCTGATGTATAAAGATATTTAGTATATCTCTTAGAAGCTTATGACTTGTATCTACCGGGTTTTGGGAGATTGTAGTTCTTTGACTTGCAGTTTTCATTTATTATAACTATTGAGGTTTGAGTTTCAGACTCTTATTATGTTATTCTGCAATTTGTTAGGCTTACCTAGTGTTAGAGACTAGGTGTCATCGCGACATCCTGTGAAGGGTGAATTGGGGTCGTGAAAAGTTGGTATCAGAGCTAGGTTCATAGGTGTTAAGAGTCACAAGCAGGTTTAGTAGACTCTCGCGAATCGGTACGGAGACGTCTGTACTTATCTTCGGGAGGCTATGGAACTATTAGGAAAATGTTCACTTCTTTGATTCCTTATCGTGCGCATTTGTTGACTTCGAAATTCTAAATCCTTGTTTTTCTATTCTCTCACAAATGGTGAGGACACGCACAACTATATCCGATGATCAGACACACACACACCCTGTTAGAGCCGCAAGAGGTCGGTGTTGGGGTAGAGGCCGAGCTAGAGGATGAGGAAGACCACGTGGTGCAGCCAGAGCACCTGCACGTACGGCTACAGCAGAGCCACCAGTAGCTTCAGTTGGAGGGCAAGCACCGGAGACGCCTGTTACTACCCCTTCACTTCAGGAGACTCTTTCCCAGTTTTTGAGCATGTTTGGCACTCTAGCTCGGGCAGGATTGATTCCACTTGCTCCTACCACATCTCAGGCCAGGGGAGGAGCACAGACTCCCGCCGCCCGTACCCCAAAGCCACGGGCCCAGGTTGACCATGAACTAGAGGTTATACCAGTTCAGCCAATTGTCCCAGGTTGGCCATGAACAAGAAGTACCACCCTCCCACTTTCAATGGTTTAGCTTCAGAGTATGCTTATGGTATTCTTAAGGAATGTCATTGTATACTCCGTACTATAGGTATTATAGATTCCAGTATGGTTTCTTTCACAACATTCCATCTTAGAGGAGCGGCCTACCAGTGGTGGCAGACATACGAGTTGGATAGTTTAGTTTAGGCAACTTCAATTACTTGGACTCAGTTTTCATATATGTTCTTGAGGGAATATGTTCCTCAGAGTCTTAGAGATGCATGGTGCACAGAGTTTGAGCAGTTGCACCAGGATTCTATAAACGTGTCAGAGTATGCGATCTGATTCAGTGATTTGGATAGGTATGCACCAGCTTTAGTTGCTACTATTCGAGAGCGGGTTCATCGATTTATTGAGGGGGTCCTAGTATCAGATTCAGTATAGCCCGAGATATGGAGATGGACATCGCATACCAGCAGGTGGTGTCAATTGCTAGGATATTAGAGGGTATGCAGATCCGGGAGAGAGAAGAGAGAGAAGCTAAGAGACCTCGAGATTCTGGCACGTATAACAGTTCTCGTGCCCCAACTACAACTCGTCAAGGTAAGGGTTATAGGAGTCACCCTGTTCATTCAACACTTCCATCCGCAAGTGGTATTTCGGCCATTCCTAAGCCCCAAGATCCCTATTATGCACCGCCAGTGTCTACTGTACCTCTTATACGGGGTGCTTCCAGCAGTCAATCCAGTCGATCAGGCCCGAGCCAGTCACATCAATCACATCCTTCGAGAGCTTATTTTGAGTGTGGTGACACTCGTCATATGGTTAGGGATTGCCCCAGATTCAGGAAGGGTGCACCTTCATAGATTCCGCATGCCCCACCTATTCCACAAGGCCCTCATTTCAGGCCATGATTATTGCACCAGTTGCCACTCCACCTGCACAGCCAGCTAGAGGTGGAGGTCGGACAGGTAGAGGTCACCCTAGAGGGGGAGGCCAGGCTAGATATTATGCCATTTCTGCTAGGATGGAGGCAGTTGCATCCGATTCTATTATTACAGGTATTGTTCAAGTCTGTTAAAGAGATGCATCGGTCTTATTTGATCCAGACTCTACTTATTCTTATGCGTCATCTTATTTTGCCTCGTATTTGGGCAAATCTCGTGATTCTTTGAGTTCTTCTATTTATGTATCTACACCCGTGGGTGAATCTATTATTGTCGATCGTGTGTATCGATCGTGTTTGATTGTTATCAGTGGTTTTAAGACTAGAGCTAATTTATTATTTCTTAGTATGGTAGATTTTGATATTATTTTGGGCATGGACTGGTTGTCGCCCTATCACGCTATCCTTGATTGTCACGCCAAGACGGTGACGTTAGTTATGCCAGGTCTACCGTAGCTAGAGCGGAGAGGTACCTTGGATTATGTTCCTAGCAGTGTTGTTTCATTTCTTAAAGCTCAACGAATGGTTCAGAAGGGGTGTGATGCGTATATGTCCTATGCGAGGTGTTAGTGTTGATACTCCTACCGTGGTGTCAGTTCCTGTAGTAAGGGATTTTTCTGATGTATTTCCAGCGGATCTTCTGGGTATGCCACCCGACATGGATATTGACTTTGGAATTGATTTGTTACTGGGCACTCAGCCCATTTCTGTTCCACCATATCGTATGTCCCCAGCGGAATTGAAAGAATTAAAATAGCAGTTACAGGAGCTGCTTGATAAGGGTTTTGTTCGGCCCATTGTATCGCCTTGGGGTGTTCCTGTCTTATTTGTGAAGAAGAAGGATGGTTCTATGCAGATGCGTATTGATTACCGCCATTACACAAGGTCACAATGAAGAACATGTATCCATTTTCGCATGTTGATGACCTATTTGATCAGCTTCAGGGTGCCAGGGCATTCTCTAAGATTGACTTGTGCTCAGGCTATGATCAGTTGAAGATTCAGGAGCTAGATATCCTAAAGATTGCTTTCAGGACTCGGTATGGTCATTATTAGTTTCTTGTAATGTCATTTGGGCTGACCAACGCCCCAGCAAAATTTATGCATTTGATGAACAGTGCATTGCAACTCTATATTGACTCATTCATCATTGTATTTATTGATGGCATTCTGGTGTACTCCCGGAGCCGGGAGGATCATGAGCAACACCTGAGGACTGTGCTTCAGACTTTGAGAGAAAATATGCAAAGTTTTCAAAGTGTGAATTCTGGCTTGATTCAGTGGGATTTTTGGGTCATATAGTTTCGTGCAAGGGAATCAAGGTAGAACCGAAGAAGATTGAAGCAGTGCAGAGTTGGTCTAGACCGTCCTCAGCTACGAAGATCCGGAGTTTCCTTGGTTTGGGAGGGTATTATCGCTGATATGTAGAGGGTTTTTCTTTTATTGCTGCACCTATGACTAATTGCCCCAGAAGGGGGCCCCGTTCAGGAGGACCGAGGAATGCGAGGAGAGATTTCAAAAGCTCAAGACAACTTTGACTACAGCCCCAGTATTGGTATTGCCTACAGGTTCAGGATCTTATACTGTGTATTGTGATGCATCGCGTATTGGTCTCGGCGCAGTGTTGATGCAAGAGGGTAGGGTGAGCCTATGTGTCCAGACAGTTAAAGGTACATGAGAAGAATTATCTCGTCCACGACCTTGAGTTAGCAACTATTGTTCATGCCTTAAAGATTTGGCGGCATTATTTGTACGGTGTCTATTATGAGGTTTATACCGATCACCGGAGTTTACAACATTTGTTTAAATAGAAGGATCTTAATTTGCGGCAGCGGATATGGTTTGAGTTGCTCAAGGATTATGATATCACCATTCTCTATTATCCCGGAAAGGCCAATGTGGTGGTCAATGCCTTGAGTCGTAAAGCAAAGAGTTTGGGCAGCTTAGCATACTTACCGGTAGCAGAGAGACCTTTAGCCTTGGATGTTCAGGCCTTGGCCAACCAGTTTGTCAAATTGGATATTTCTGAGCCAAGTTGAGTTTTGGCTTGTGTGGTTTCCTAATCTTCTCTTTATGATCGTATTAGAGAGCGTCAGTATGATGACCCTTATCTGCTTGTCCTTAAGGGCACAGTTCAGCACGGTGATGCCAAGGAAGTCACTATTGGATATGACGGTGTATTATGGATGCAGGGCAGGCTATGTGTGCCCAATATAGATGGTTTGCGTGAGTTGATTCTCCAGGAGGCTCACAGTTTGCGGTACTTCATTCATCCGGGTACTACAAAGATGTATGAGGACTTGAGACACCACTATTGGTGGAGGCGGATGAATAAATACATAGTGGAATATGTAGCTCGGTGCCTAAATTACCAGCAGGTGAAGTATGAGCATCAGCGACCGGTGGATTGCTTCAGAAGTTAGATATTCCATAATGGAAATGGGAGAGGATCACTATGGATTTCGTTGTTGGGCTCCCACGTACTCAGGGGAAGTTCGATGCAGTTTGGGTAATTATGGATAGATTGACCAAGTCATCTCATTTCATTCCTGTAGTTACTACTTACTCTTCGGAGCAGCTGGCTCAGATTTATATTCGCGAGATTGTCAGGCTTCATGGCATACCAATATCTATCATCTCTGACCGGGGTACGCAGTTTACATCACAGTTTTGGAGGGCCATGCAGCGTGAGTTGGGTACTGGGTAGAGTTGAGTACAGCATTTCACCCTCATACGGACGGACAGTCCGAGTGCACTATTCATATATTAGAGGATATGCTTCATGCGTGTGTGATATATTTTGGGGGTGCTTGGGATTAGCTCTTTCCACTTGCGGAGTTTGCTTATAACAACAGTTATCAGTCGAGCATTCAGATGGGACCGTATGAGGCCTTATATGGGAGGCGGTGCCGGTCTCCAGTGGGTTGGTCCAAGCTGGGCGTGGCTAGCTATTGGGTACATACCTGGTTCAGGATGCTTTGGAAAAGGCTAAATGATACAGGATCGACTTCGTACAGCCCAATCTAGACAGAAGAGTTATGCGGATCGGAAGGTTCGCGATATTGCATTCATGGTTGGTGAGCGGGTCTTGCTCCGGGTTTCGCCCATGAAGGGTGTTATGAGGTTCGGGAAGAAGGGCAAGTTGAGCCCTAGGTATATTGGGCCTTTTGAGATTCTTGAAAGGATTGGAGATGTGGCTTACAGACTTGCACTACCACCTAGTCTCACTCCAGTTCATCTAATGTTCTATGTTTCCATTCTCTGTATCACGACGATTCATCTCATGTGTTAGACTTCAGCTTAGTCCAGTTGGACAAGGATCTATCTTACGTTGAGGAACTAGTGGCCATTTTAGACAGACACGTTAGAAAGTTGAGATAGAAGAGCATTGCTTCAGTAAAAGTACAGTGGAGGATTTATCCAGTCGAGGAGGCGACTTGGGAGACCGAACATGCATATTTGTTATCCTCATCTTTTCACCACTCCATGTATAAATCTAAACTCGTTCGAGGACGAACGTTTGTTTAAGAGGGGGAGGATGTAACGACCAGGCCAGTCGTTTGAAAATTGTAGCCTTGTTCCCCCATTTACTGCTCATTTTGTACTTTATAGTTGTTATGTAACTTGTCAGGGTAGTCAGTTCGGGTCCGGTGAGGTTTCAGAATGAATTGAGATACTTAGTCTCAAGGATGAAAACTTAAGTTGACAATTATTGACCGGATATTGACTTATGTGTAAATGATCCCGAAATAGAGTTTTGATGATTTCAATAGCTCCGTATGGTAATTTTGGACTTAGGAGCGTGCCTGAAAATTACTTGGAAGTCTGTAGTTAAATTAGGCTTTAAATGGCTAAAATAGAAATTTAAGCTTGGAAGTTTGACTGGGGAGTTGACTTTTTGATATCGGTGTCATAATCCAGTTCTAAAAATTTTCATAGGTCTGTTATGTCATTTATGACTTGTGTGCAAAATTTGAGGTCAATCGAACTTGATTTGATAGGTTTCGGCATCGAATGTAGAAGTTAGAATTTCTAAGTTTTATTAAGCTTGAATTGGAGCATGATTCGTGGATTTAGCGTTGTTTGAGGTGATTTGAGATTTCGACTAAGTTCGTATGATGTTTTAGGACTTTTGGGTATAATTGGTTGAGGTCCCGGGGACCTCGAGTGAGTTTCGAATGGTTAACGAATCAAATTTGAACTTAGAATAATTGAAACTTGTTATTACCTACTGATGCAATCGCACCTGCGGAATTTGGCTCGCAGGTGCGAGCTCGCATAAGCGAGCCTGGCATCGCAGAAGCGGATGGTCCGTAGAAGAGGATGAGGCGTCGCAGAAGCGCGACCGCAAAAGCGACGCAATGGTCGCAGATGCGGCCTAGGCTAAGGGAGCCTTGGACCGTAGAAGCGAGTCCGCAGAAATGGACTCCTTATGTGCAGAAGCGAAGATTGTCACATAAGCGGTAGTTTTACCGCAAAAGCAAAACACGGATGCAGTTAAAAATTTTGTAGAAGCGGAACCTCTGGGCAGTGTACAAAAACAGAGGGTTCCGAGTTTTTGGACATTTCCAACACGAGTTTTGGGCGATTTTCAGAGAGAATTCACGAGAAAACTTGAGATAAGCCATTTGTAATCATTGTTAGTCAATAATATTGGATTATCATTGAGTATTTCGACTATATTATATGTTTTGAGATGAAATTAGAAGATTTGGGCCTAAGGATTTCAAAATTAGAATTTGAGATTTGGAGGTCGAGTTGATGTCAGAATTTGATAATTTTAATATGGTTGGACTCGTGGTTGAATGGGCGCTCATATTTTGTAATTTTTGCCGGGTTCCGAGACGTGCCCTTTTTTAGTTAAATTTTGGATTTTTGTTGAAAAGTTTATATTTTTATATGGAATTTATTCCTATAATTTTTATTGACTGAATCGAATTAATTATGACTAGATTCGAGCCGATCGGAGTCTGAAAATCGAGGAAAAGGCATACTACTTGACTGGTTGAGCGTGGTTTGAGATAAGTGACTTGTCTAACCCTGTGGGGGGGAATCCCCTTAAGATTTGAAACTGTTGTAACATTTTGTGATATGTGAGCGCCGTGTACGCGAGGTGACGAGTGCGTACACGGGCTAAATTTAGAAATATCGGTTATTGCTAAGTAGTCTTCTTTTAAATTCTTTAACTGAGTCGTTTTAGTATATGTAGTGATCATGTTAACCTAGTATCACATGTCTATGTGCCTTAACTCTTACTTGCAATATGTACAACATGCTTAGCTGAATTACCTGCTTCCTTGATTTCATTTAAATCTTTAACTGTAAGATTTCTTGCTGAAAATTTGTTGTTCCTCCGACTACCTGCTGCATATGTTTTTTGGGACTACAAGGCGGTTCCTCGGGAGATCTCCATGTACTGCATATTTACTTTGGGATTACGAGGTGGTTACTTGGGAGATCTCTTGCGCTGCATATTTACTTTTGGGATTACGAGGCAGTACCTCGGGAGCGCCCATATTGTTTACCTCTAATTGTTGTGTTGTTATCTTTCTGTAAATTTTGTTTATTTCCCAGTCACTTCATTACCCTATTATAAATTTATGCCTTATTTATTATTATTTCTAGTAGGGCCTGACCTAACCTCATCACTATTCTATCGAGGTTAGGTTTGGCACTAACTGGGTACCGTTGTGGTGTACGCATGCTACTCTTCTGCGTATTTTTTGTGCAGATCCAAGTACCGCTTACCAGCCCAGATATCAGTGAGCTACCTGTATACAGAGATTTCAAGGTACATCTGTCAGCGTCTGCAGACCTCGGAGTCCCCCTCTATCCTTATCATGTTGTTTCCTTATTTTAGTAGACTCTGATGTATAGAGACATTTAGTATATCTCTTAGAAGCTTGTGACTTGTTTCTACCGGGTTTTGGGAGATTGTAGTTCTTTGACTTGCAGTTTTCATTTATTACAACTATTGAGGTTTGAGTTTCAGACTCTTATTATGTTATTGCGCAATTTGTTAGGTTTACCTAATCTTAGAGACTATGTGTCATCACGACATCCTACGGAGGGTGAATTGGTGTCGTGACACAGTAGCAGCAGATGCTCCAAAAAAGTAAGGAGATCGAGGAAAGAAAATTGAAAAGAATAGCAAAAGTTGTAGGGCATATTAAGCAAGCTGGTTGATGGCACAGATTCAGAAACCAACTATTTCCAGCAAGAAGAAAAAACTTTTGTTTGAGCTCAAGTAAGACATGTTATATTTGAGACGTGTGAAAAGAGTAGTGGAATATTATGAGAATTATGATTAAACTATAGCCGTTTTCTTAACATAAAGTTTCTCTAAAGTATACCACAGGAAAGAAACATATCTCCTTATTGTTTTTGTTTTTTTTTTTTAGTTTGTTTCTGATATCCCATTTTCATATACAGAACCATATTTCAAAGTTAAATCAAGGGAACTACTTGTCCAACTTTAACCATTTCTCTGAATTTGCTACAGCTGAAGTTGTTTATACACGAGTAACATTAGTACCACTTTACCAGAATTTTAACCGATCTGCTACTATTTCAATGGTTATGTTAACTATGGTCGACTAACAAAATGGGTTCAACACTAATGAACTGATACTTTCTTCTGTTAGATGTAAATGACAAATACAACATGAAACAAGTAACAGCGCGCATCAGTCAGAGGAACATAGTTAGTTATCCCTTCTTACAACTCAACATTATATTCGCCGATAGAGTTGGACAAAACTGATCTTCAGCTATAAGACATAAAAACAAAATTCGAGAGCTCTTCCACTTCACAGCTCGAGCCTATGATTATGATACAAATACAGCAACCAAGTTCAACAGGTGCAATAACATCACAGTGGCACATCTGGGCAGAAAGAGAGAAGCGGATGTTGTAACCATATGAATCCAGCTTTTAGACCATGCAATTGCTCGTTCAATCCTCTGTACTTCCAAACATTCTGCATCTTCCTTGCCCTGGAATAATGGAGCAAACTTTCATTAACTTGTAGCAATAACAGTTTTCACACTGATCTGTAGCATTAGGGGTTGTTCATTAGTATTCCACATCTAATACAGATGACGACCACATTTAGTTCAGATATTTGAACATGACAAACACATGGAAAATAATTGATTATATATTCACTGTCAATGCAACATAAAGAATGAGATCTTACCAAAAACCAGGAAGCATTTGACAATAAGATTTTTCAAGTGACAACCCAAAAGCTAATTTCATCTTCTTCTCTTCCGGCCCTTACCCAATTGCCCTGATTTAAATGCATGCTCTTGTTCTTGAAGAAAAGCAAGATTTTTCCCATGTTTCTCAGACTTTTCTGCGGCTAGTAGGGCCTTTTCTATTTCCTTCGCCTCGGCCAAGAACCTATTATCCTTGACCAGTTCACGCGCAGCACCTTTAGCTTCCTGTTTCAGACGTTTCTTCAACTTTTTCATTTCAGCACGCTCGCGATCTGGATCATAATCTCTACCCTTGACAAAGCTGTAGAAGTAGATGGTCAGAAGACGATTAAGCTCAATAGGAAACAAACAATTTAATTCGTTTAATTTAAGATAATGCAGTAAGAAAGTATATTACTTCTCCTCAAATTTCGGATTAAGCATCCTGATGGGCACAGGTTTTTTCTTCCGCATTTTCAGTGGTTGACGCAGCATGTGATGTTCCTGAGCCTTCGTATCAATTAATTGGGAAACATCCTTGATTTTCTCCCTTAATGCATCTGGAATATGATTTTCTCCAGCCAATTTGCTTAATAATTTTGAAATTGGCATGAAAATCTCAGGAAAAGAAATAAGTTCCTTATATACATTTACAAATCCTTGCAGGGTTTCCAGAACTGCTACAAGCATGCTGGCCCTGAATGAGAAACCATATAATCGCATCAAGTTCCAGGTTCCCAGAAAAGCAAATTAGGTGTAGAATTTCAAGAAGAGATACTTGTTATGTTAACCAGCTGATTGACAATCATAATATTAGGATATTGAAAGTTAGAATAACAAACCACATCTTGACCATCTCAAAATAACAAACCACATCTTGAATGGACCTAGACAGAGACTTATTGAACATATTTCTAATTTGTTTCAAGTATCTTAACATAGAGCCATATTTAACAATTTAAAGAACTTTGGGATTCATCTAATAGATTTGTCCATATGCATGTCAATAGAACGCTAACTAACCTGTAGTTATCAGAGTGGAAATACTGACAGTCCTCTGGTAAGTCCATCAGCGTAAGAAAATCTAAAGAATCCATCTCCACTTTGCTACTGCGTATACAAAGCAAAGGCCCAAGTTCTTTGATCTCCATAAGGTTATCCAACTGCAGCACAAGAACATGCCGGTCAATTCACAAGTGGAAGGAAGCAACCAAAACACATCCCAATGACAATAAAAAGTATTTGCAAAATAAGAAAAGGGCGATGGTTAATAGCTTCAAGAATTAGATTAGCAAGAAGATCATAAGCTTCAGCTAAGCCAAACCTGGGAATTAGACCGCTGTTTTCTGTCTAAAGCCGCCATCAGCAAAGTTTGAATAAACACTATAGCCTCAGGACAAAACTTCTGAGATTCTTTAATTACCTGCAGGGCAAGAAGTTGATATCCATAAGCTTGGAGAACTAAGTTCATATGATCATTCTGTAATTGCAAACACCATCAACCAGGAAGAATGTTTTTGAGAATAAACGAAATAAAAACCAAAAGTTAATCCCAAAATGTGTGTTTCTACGATAAACCGATCTTTAATTTTCACGTGTTGTTTGACCCACAGTTGAAAATAAATCATACATAGCTACCCTAACCAATTTGAGTCGAGTGCAGTCACTCATAGGTGCAAGGGGGATGACTAGTTGACTATTGCGAATAATCTGGTTCCATTAACCTGAAAAAGTCCTAAGCACTACCTGAACCTTAATGTTGAGTGACTTTAGCAAGATATTCCCTCTATTCCAATTTGTTTGACTGTGTTTAGGGGCATCAAATGGGCGGGGGTTGGGCCAATTTTGGGCGTGTCAAAACAGGTTGAGTCAATAATTGGGCGGGTCCGCCCAAAAGTTACTTGGTCTAAGATAGGTTGGGTCAAGATGGGCTAAAATTTGGGTCATAACCCAACCCGCCCAAATCTTATCAAGCTTTACTTAATATGTGTTGTTTTCTTATGAATTGTAAAATTACTAAATAAGACTTTTTTCTTTTGTTATGGTCTTATAAAACATATCAAACAAAAAGAAATTATTTCTAAGATATTTTGATAATGTTACTCATGGATCAATTTGGGCTAAAAATCAGCCCAACTTTAAATGGGTTGAGATGGTGGGCTGAGGTTAATAAATGGGCGGGTCAATGACCAGCCCAACATTGGGCGGGTCATTTAGGCTGGGGCCAAATTTGACATCCCTAACTGTGTTTGACCGAACACAAAGTCTAAGGAAGAAACAAAGAGTTTCAATAATAAGCTAAATATGCAAAAAATTACAAAAATACACATAGTACCAAGTTAAAGTATTAGTTTTAATTTCCAGTGGAGACTGCAACAAAGTCGTACCAATGACAAGATGAGAATGTTTAAGTTAACTACTTCCGAAATATAAAAAGGTGCAATCTTTTTGGAACAGACAACAAAAGTAATAACAAATAGGGAACAAGGGAGTATTAGATAGTGGGCTTCGCTCAGCTCATTGGATAAAATCGGTGATCACTTCGATACGTGAGGCACTTCTATATAACTACCTGGGTTACCTAGCTTCTAATTTGCCTAGGCGCATTGGTGTCAAAACGAAATGATATGGGAATAAGTTCTTCATATGAACTCTTTAAACCTGCAAAGAACTAAAGAGACCGAATTGCGAGATGCTAAATAACAGCATTCTGACATTACCTATGAGTAAGGAAAAGTGAAATTTAAGACTGTCTACCAAATATCCTGTTCAAAAAAAAGACTACCAAATAAAAAATCTGAGATTGACACCTATAAATTTCAGGTGACAATTTCTGAAGCCTTTTTTTATTTCTTTGATGAGGTAAGTTTGTATATATGCAACAGCATCAAGTGTATGCAGACATGTACAAGAGGTACATCAGAAGTAGTTCTAACAGATTGTGAAGAGAACTAATAAAGTTTCTGAAGCCTTTTACACCTTAAACAAGCAAAGCTAGGGTATGAATTCATATCTCGAGCATGAGAAACACCACGTGTGTATACCAAAATCTTTAGAAGATCACCAATGAAACTAATAAGAGATATACAAGCAAATGAGCAAGATATTAAAAATGTTTGCAATTAAAGTCGTGACTTAAAAAACAACTAGCTCTTTAAGGAATCACAGCTCTCACACTGGACTAAAATGATGTATTAAATACAAAACTAGGCAGGGGAAGAGGGAATTTATTCATCAAAAAACTAAGCAGGAAGAGGGAGAAACAAAGGAGATAACTATAAATAGTTTCAAAGATAGATGAACTGACAAAATTAGACCAAGGAGGGTAAGTTGCAGAAGTTTACTACGGCGCACATACTATCAATAAAGTAAGAAGATATATGCTAGGCTGAGACAGTACACTACACATCCGGAAGTCTAGATGCTGCTTTGATTAAGATGAAGATTATACAGGCGGAAACAATATGTGCTCCGATGGCACAGAATACTTTACCAAACAAAATTCCAGCGCTCGTAATTTAAACAAATGATCAATTTCAGCGCATGGGAGATAAATGAAACATGGTATCCACTTACACTTAGCAGCAAAGAGCACAAGAAGGAAGCAATTGCAATATCTCTTCCACAAACGATGGGACACCGCATAAGGTATTCACACATTAGTAGTATAGCAGGAGTCATGACACAATGGCGAAAATCAGAGCATGGAAATATCATGGACCAAAGCCTCAACAGAAAGATGGTCTTCAAAGATGGCCAACTGCTTTTTCCTATGAGGATGGACGAAATGAATTAAACACAAGAAGTAAAGCCAAGGAATGCAAGCTGAGATAGAAAGAACAACTAAAGAAACAAACAGGTTATCAAAGCCAACCTGTATTCTTAAGATCTTCACAAAACTGTGCCCTTGTCCTTTGTAGCCTTTGGCGAGCACATATAGCTGCAAAGTATGGAGTCGCTGCACTCATCTCCATCAGTGGCTTTACAAGCATATTTAAAAGCTTGAAATTCAATGGCTTCTTATTTGCCCACACAGCGAAATATTGCAGCAATACCCCGTAAAAAACCTGACGAAAGAAACAAGCTACTTATAAAGCAATTGAGGTAGCAAAGACTTACCCACCAAAAATGACTTATCTATACACAGTACCCATAACCTTATCATCTAACAACACAACATGCATTTTTTATCAACGTACAGATATATTCACATACAGTTAAATGGTGAATACTCTTAAAAATTCAAGGCAAAACTTCATACCATTTGTTCACACAAAGGAGAAGGAAGAAAGTCTCAGAGGTCAAACATCAATCTTAAAGAAATTACAGTGAGAACAGAGTATCATACTTGCATTTTCTTTTTATTCTCTGCTGCGACAGTTATTGCATTGAATGCACGAATTCTCCTAATTGCTTCAATAACTTGATCATCAGAACAATTGTCTATCAATGAAGTAAACTCCTCAAGGGTTTTGGGGGCTTCAATTGTATAGGGAAGTTCATTTTGTCTATGCTTCACCGTCACTTTTTCTTTTTCGGTTTGTAAAGTGCCAACTTGTTTTCCCTTGATGGATACCTCCTTATGGCCCTTTATTTTCACCACCTTCTTAGCATCATCACCAAAACCTTCGTCATCATCCTCTAGCTCAGTACCAATAACATCATCGTCACTTTGCTCCCAGTCCTTAATAGTCTGTGTCTTTCCTTGTTCTTCATCATACTCGTCACTTCCTTCATCTTCCCCATCATCATTTCCTTCATCTTCCCCATCGTCACTTCCTTCATCCTCACCATCGTCCTCCTCACTCTCTAAATCCCCAGTAGAAGCAGCATCTTCACTCTCAAGTTCACTTTCTTTCCTTCTCAAAATTTCGCCAATCCAACCCAACTTAGTTCTAGGCACCTCCTCAAGATCGTCCCCAAGATCATCGCCAGATACAGCTCTTGGGTCTTTGACCAATTTACTGCTATCATCAGATGCATTTCCATCTTCATCACTCTCATCATCAGCAGCAGCCATTCTCTTTTGCCGTTCTTGCTGAAAAATGAAAAAGCTTTGATTAGAAAATATCTACTATATCCAAAACATAAATGCTCCTTATCCTACCAAAACGATGCCAATCGTAATAGTGTTAGATCTTTGAAATAATAATCCAGCTAAATTTCCTTGCCAAGGGATATTTTTTTTTTTTGATAACCGTGGTGTCCGGGCCAGCTTGTGCGCAACTAATTCCACGGGATACCAGCCACCTCCCACCAACAACAGATACCAGGTAACTCTATCCACCAAGGCTTGGATAGATGGGAAGAAATCACCTAGTATTTGCCTCCGCTGGGATTTGAACCTGAGACCTCATGGTTCTCACCCACTTCATTGACCACTAGGCAACACCCTTGGGTGCTCCTTGCTAAGGGAATTTATTGTGTTTTAGAACATTACCATGTGAAAGTGCTCGAAAAAAAAAGCAATCACTACTAATACACAGTAGCCAGTTTCCTGATGAACGCATTAAAGAACACTATTGATGATGCAAGAACATCAACCACCCAGCAGACAATGAAGTCATACATTACAACCACTTGAAAGCACATATGGATAATATTAAAGCAGATATGCTAAAATTAATCAATAGAAACAGGATCCTCAATCCTCAAAAAGAAAACACTGTCAAAAGGACTTGAGTTGGTCTAGAAAATAATTGTGCAATTTACTAATAGAAATGTAACCACTTTCTCCATCATGCACCAAATACTGTCATTTGTAATGCATGGTATAAAGAGACACAAGGAGCTCTTGATTCTGTCATAGCAAAGTCATACCTCCAACAATTCCAGCCGTTCTTTCTCCTCCTGCGCAATTTCCTCGGGAGTCTTTGTCCGGTCTGATGGGCGAGCACGCATATCCAGTGCCATCTCACTAACAAGTATCTCATAAGTGTCAGGCTTTTCCTGAAACAAATTAGGAATCTAAAGTGGTCAACATAGACAAATATAATACAATCAAAAGAAAGATTATGGTAATTTATTCATGGATGATGCACTAGAAACCTAAAAGAGATGGTGAACAAAATACATTGACGCACATGAAAGGAGGGAAGACTAGGATGCTCGGTATACATCAGGAATGTATCCGGCAATCGGGAAAAAAAACCCACTTATACCTTTCCAATAGATGCTTTTCTGGGAACATCAGCTACCTCATCTTTCTTCACATTACCAACTGAAATGTTCTTGTTCACAAGAGCTTTCAGAGCATTTATCTTGTCTGGTTGGGTCAGTGACAATAAGGCTTTCGACTCCACCAGCGATGTAAAGTCTTTGTCCAATTGTTCAGTTAATTCATCATTTTCTTCTCTGTCCTTTGCTTTTTGGGCCTAATAATGTAGGAAAAACGAAAGAATTGTCAAACATATGGCAAGTAAACAAACCATTCTCTTATCAGATTGCAACAATAAGACATTAAACAATGACAAACCTTAAAGAATTTACTCTTTTGAATAATTTCCTCCATCACTTCTTTCTTGGTTTTCTGCCTCTGTAATAAATGGTACACCAAATCAGGAGCAGAACGACATATGGGTTGCAAATAACAACAAAGAGAATCTTTCGAGACATGTTTGTGAACTATGGACTATCATCCCACGCAAAATGATGCATGCTCCCAGTAAGAAAGTAAGAACCTGTTTCTTTTGATATAAATCTTTATTTTTATCTCTTTCGGACCCAGGTTTTTACCGGCAGCAACTAAAATCGGTGTTCTCATATGTAATTGTACTGTTACCCATGTGTAAATGACATCTTATCAGAAATAAAAGCTAGTTCAGTATCATCAGTCAAAGCATACCACCGCCCGCTGACAGCTTAGGTGGAGAACAACGATTCCTTTTTTTGATAAGTAAAGAATTTTATTGATGAAATTGCATCAAGCTGGTGCCGTCTGTACTCTGTACAGCCAAAAGAATATCTCAGTCTCTATACACCGTTCATACCTTTTATAGGGTACTGTGAAGATCTAGTAATGCATCAATAACATGTACATTAAGCAACTTACACCAAAAACCGAAAAGATATAGACACTTATATTTGATCTTGTTTGTAGATGCAGCCCTTCCTTAAGCATCTTTGATTTCTTTCTTTTCATACGACCCAAAAAAAAGCATGGAGCAGCAGTTTAAGTTACAAGGTGAAATCATGGAACATTAGTCAGCGTAACAATTAAGTAAGCTCTTTATCATAGTAGAGGCCTAGAGGGAGAGGGATATCCGCTATTTCATTTGTTAGCAGCTTGATAGAGTAAAACTCCAAAATAGAGCAGGGAATATTCATCAAGAGGAGGTGAAAATGAGTAAGCATCTAACATTTTCCTCTGCCTCCACTGGACCTGCTAGGGCATTCTGAGATCCATGAGAGTTGAGGTGTCCGAAGATAGCTGACCTATCTGCACAGAAACAGACAGCTGTTATGAGGAAAGCAGATCATACAAGATCGATTTAAGATGCCAGATAGCATAAAATCCAAGGTGAACATTACCCCCTTCACTGTAAACAGGATATTGAAAAAAATTGAATCCTATCATGATTGTAATCCTCTAACTGGCAGCCAGACTAGGTTTAAGATAATGGTTTTTCTTCATAGGTTTTTCTCATTTTATTTTATTTTTTGAATAAGGGATATATCTTCTATAACAAAGTCCAGGAAGAAGCTAGCCTAAGTCTCCAAGAGCATCAAGACCATCGAAAACTTTCTCCTTTGCCCCAAACTTGTGTTACTATATAAGAACTTCATAGTTTTTTTTAGAAGGCAAATAATTTATCAATAACGGAAAAATCTCCAGTAAACAAACAGTATTTATGAAGTTAGAGAATCTACAGCATATGAACAATACCAATTCTTCTACACAAACTGGAACCTCACTGGTGCACCAAAAGACACTAGGAATGAGAAGCTATTCCTCAAATGTACATAGTCGTTCTCCACCCCATCAAAAGATCATGGTTTCTTTCAAATGTACATAGACTTAAGACTGTTATGCAGTAACTGCCAAAAAAAGGAGGGACATCTGACAATAAAAGAAAAATAGGTATCCTTACCATTCAGGATACAGAGTAGACCAAACTAAATACAATATACAAGTAAAGCAATCCTACCCTGACTCAAAAAGTGAAAAGGTACTCCATTGAACCAAAGAAAGTGACCAACTTTCTTGGTCTATCCCGAAAAGCTCAGCACATGTTTTAGAATAAAAAGGTTTTCTCCCTCTACAAGTTCAAAGTATTCTTATTTATATGATTTTAAATTCAACGTGACATCTTGGCAACAAATTACTCCATTTTTGACATATTAAACTAGTATCATTCTAAACATTTCTCTACCAAACCCAATACTTAACTATTCGAGCAGTTAACTCATAAATACATGTCATAGCAGGTCATATTTTGGATGGAAAGAGTAATTCTTTTCATTATAATTTAGAAATACCACATATAGCAACAACAAGAAGTTCACAAGGACCGAGAACGAGCCAAAAACAAAGGAAACTCAAAATCATCATCTGATATTTAATACTAACATTCCTGTCTCTCTACTTTAAATGAAAATGAATTGTTGTTCTTCCATTCTTTATGTTGTAATAAGATTCTGAGAAAGGGAAATGGCCAGTTTTCACCTACATCTTTCGAGATGTGCAGCTCTAAGGTTCTTTATTCAATGGATAGCAGGCTTACAACCTTTAGGACAGCAGGATGGTTTATTGACCATTTTCTATTCACAATGGAATTGAAGGAATAGAAAACACAAAAAATGGCGATATTACTTCTTAACACTTACCCAAGGAGCAAGTAGTAAGAAAAACTGAAAACGGGACAATTTGCTCACTCCAATAATAGAGCCCTTTAGACCTTATGACATGAAAACAATTCTAGAGCAGCTCCTCTTTTACAAAGGAAGCAAAATGGAAAGCATATCATTATATCAAATGGAAAATATTGGCTAAGGGCTTTAAAACTTATCAAAGGAGAATCATACAACACATTTCCAATGATTAAGGACTTCCATGCCTCACTTCTCATATCATATTTTCCTTCTCCACTTATTTGTAACTGTTTCTTTCCTGTTTTTTGGGACAAGGTATGGCAAATAGTCACTGTTCCATTTTTTCCCGTATCTAGAAGTTCAAATTCCAATCAGAATTTCTTTTCATTTATCTAGCACTCAACCTATCAGTTTGTCATAGCTATGAACAAGCATACGTCACAGTACATGCAGCACAAGATTTATAGTACAATTCAGCATATCATTTCTTCAATTTTCATAATCCACCAAACTAAAGAGGAGAAATGGTGGATACGGCAGATGTATCAGTAATATCTTTTGGTTGCGAAAATTGTCCACTGTCAACTGAAAGGAAGGGAACTTTCCATCATTAGCATGGCAAATAAATTCTAGAGAATGCTAACGATAGCACTACAGTTGTGTTCTAGTGCTATTTCAGGGTGGAACCAAATGGGATTGCCCAACTGATAAATGCAGCTGAACTTCAAATCAATGCAACCAAACTTGCGCGCTCTGTTGCTCAATTTCTGAAGTCAATTATCAGATTTACGAATATCTGTATATTTTCCTGCAGAATTTGATAAAGTACCAATATGCCCAGGCCCCACTTGTGGGATTACATTAGGTTGTTGTTGTTGTTGTTGTTGTTGTACCAATATGCCCAGGATTTGCTGCAACTCTCCGACATGAGGGGAAAAGGTTGGTCTTTACATTGCATCTTGAAGTAATTGACTTGATGCACCTCGTGCTCATTAGACCTCTAGACTATCTACTACTCCCTCTGTCCCAAATTTTTCTGACACTCTTTCCTTATAGTCGGTCCAAAAAAGAATGACACCTTTCGATATTTAACAATTTAACTTTAAACTTCTCATTTTATCCTTATGTAATGATTTATATCCACAAAACTTCTATGGCTTGTTTTAGACGACAAGTTTCAAAAGTCTTTCTCTCATTCTTAAACTCCCTGTTCAGTCAAACATCATCACATAAATTGGAACATAGAGAGTACTAAATTAATAAAAACCAAATTTTAGGATGTCTACAATGATACTTCAACATATAACAGACTAAAAGTTCTCCACACTCACGGATATTAGGGACACCTGAAAAGTATATAATCAAAGTCTTCTAGAAAGTCAGTCTAGAAAATTAAAATTCTTTTTTTCTTTCACATTTAGGTACTTATGAAGAAAAAAATCTTTCCATATTTAGGTAGTGTTAATTGGTTCTACTATTTTCAGTAACAATTCAGTTGGCTAAGAGGAGCGTAAGTGTATAAGAAATTCATTCTGAATGCAAATCTGCAAATCCTTCAAGATGCACAGAAAACTGACTAGACCATTACATAGTTGTACCTAGTAAATCCCATCTCCATATACCTACCTAGTATGGCATGATGCAGCAACACTGCAACAGAGAGTATCGTGTGTGTTGATGTACTAGTCAATTAAAGGATTCCAATTCACAAGCAATTGATTTGGCTAAGAACCAATAATATCGTCTAATTAAGGCAATTTGGGCTAAATAAACTATTTTAGATATAATGCTAGTGGCCCTGACCAAAAACAACTAATATATGCATCTACTCATGAGCGCGAGCACATACACATGTATGTATGCATGTATGTTCCATACAACTTTTTATACGTACAGAAATGAGCAAAAGAAGGAAGTTGAAATCGTCAATATTGCACGACAAATAAAAACTAAACTATTCGCCAGAGAGATGAGAAAACAACACTGAGAAGGGTTATTCTCACCATTTCTCCCATAATCCTCCTCATCCTCATCAAATGGGACTTCTTCATCAAAATCATCCCTTCCCAATGAGGCACCTATATCGAAGTCCTCTTCATCCTCATCTGACAGATTATACTTGTTTTTCTTCAATTTCACCTGCATATTATCAGCAATTGTCAACAACAATAGAAGTAACAAATAATGAAACAAAAGTACAACAAAAGTAATTAGTATAAACATGCAAACATTTATCTCATACAAAAAGAATTGAACTAACTACTCGCTCAATGCGCATTGAAATTCTAATGAATGCCCTTATTTAGCACCTTTAAGTGGAGTTTAGCCGCCTTCCTATCCAAAACCTCTAGAATCATAAGGAACATTTAATGGTTAATCTGGCAATTCTGACGAAATGAACAGGCAAAGATCCATTCCTTTCCCATTCTTATAGCCTGTTTGGCCAAGTTGCAAAAATAAGCTTATTTTGAGAAGTGCTTTTTCTCAAAAATTACTTTTGGTGAGAAGCAGTTTGTGTTTGGCTAATTAATTTGAAAAGCACTTTTGAGCAGCAATTAGTGTTTGGCCATGCTTTTGAAAACTGCTGTATTTTTTCTCAAAAGTGCTTTTCAAAATAATGCTTTTGGAGAGAAGCTGCTTCTGCTTCTACTTAAAAGTACTATTTTACTTCTAAAAGCTTTGCCAAACGCTTCAACTTTGAAAAAAAAACACTTTTGGCTTTGGAGAACTTGGCCAAACAGGCTATTAGACTCCATACTTTCTAGTATTATCTTCTTTGTTTGAAAATGGGTTTAATTGATTTGTATCGCTCCCTACTTTCAGACATACAATGGCTGGGTCCTCTGTGGGGGTTCGAGCCCTCTCCTTTGGATTATGTAAGTTGAGCGCATTCGAATATCCAGGGAACCAGCTGGTTAGGTTACAACTTTTAGTTTTAGTTTTAAAGGAACTTGTGCATTTTGAGGGAAAGATCACTATCTTGCTAGTGCTCTAATCTTCTCTATCTGTCTCTTCATTATTTAGATTTGCCAGGCTAAAAGACCATAACTAACTAAATCTCAACGATTGCCACCAAAAAACCACTTATCAACATCATCTTCAGAAACGAGTTTATTTTTAAGATGGTGTCTGGGCCAGCTTGCGTACACCTCAACTATTCCACCCACCCAGTATCTGCTACCTCCCATCAGCACAAGATATAGGTAACTCTCCACCAAAACTTAGGCAAATGGAAAGAAATTACATAGTGCTATTTTCTTTCCATTGGAATTCGAACCTGGGTCTTCATGGCTCTCTTCCTACTTCATTGACCACTAGGTGACACCCTTGATGCAGAAATGAGTTTATATTATTTTCCCACATAAAAATCACTACTTTAAGCTAACAAGACAAATATCACTAATCTAAACCTTATAAAAGTCACTACTATATGCTAAACTTGATAAAAATCACTACACTGTGTTAACCATGATAAAAATCACTACTTATGCTAAAAATCACTACATTATACTAACATGATAAAAATCACTACGCTAAACATGATTACAAAAATCACTAAACTATGCTAAACATGATTATAAAAATCAAAACTTTGGCCATGAAGACAACTTTTAAAGCTCACCTGTCTCTCACGCTGAGACCTCAAAATAGCTTTATCAAATTCGCCAAGCCCTTTATCATTCTCTCCAATACGCTTATCAACAAAACTCGACGATTTTGCACTTTGCTCATACTCCTTCAACAATGTCTTCTTCCTCTGTAATTAATTTCAAAATCATCAAAAACTGTTAATTAATTAATGAAAAATCAGTCAAAAGAAGTTGCAATTTGCAACAAAAAAAATTACCTTTTCGATAGCAGAAGAACGAGCTTCACCGATACGGCGTTCTTCGCCCTTGCGTTTTTTCCCGAGTATGTCGAATTTACGACGTGACCAAATTGTTTCAAAAGGGTTTTCTTTTTTTGCCGCTGCTTTGTGTTTCATGCCTTTGAGTTTTGGACCTGATTTGCTGCTCTTCTTATTCTTCTTCTTCTTTGATGAACTGTCATTTTTGTTAGCTTGTGCAGTTTTCGCCATTGTTGCTCTGCTAAAACCTCAGAGGAGGTGGTTACAAGGGTTTTGCAGCACTATTTCAGACAGTTTGAAGCTATATAACAGAGAAATATTAATGGGGTTGAGGAGAGTATTGGAGCCCAACGTCTTTCGTCCACATTCCAAACAAGGCCCGCGACGTTAAGATTTAAAATGGGCCCAGTGCACATATAATCAGCAGAAATGGCACTAGGTAGCCACTCTAAAGGACTGTTATTTAATAATTAGCCAGTACATCCTAAATTTTAATTTTTCAGTTCAATTTTTCGGGACAAAATTATCTTGAATTATCCTGGAGATAAGATTTTTAATTCAAAATTTCAAGATAAAATAAGTACCGACTAATATCTAAAAAGCATCTATAAGAATGAGTGTTTGTGCAGCTACTCTATATATCTGCGAGGAGGACCGCTATTTAAGACATAGCCAAATATTACGAATTATTTAATATTTAGCCGCTTCAGAATCAAATATTCAGGTCTGTAAGAGTGAAGTTGAAAACTGTCTGTAAGAATTAAATTTGAGATCAAATACTTCCAATTGTGAGTATGAAAGCCACTTTCTTGTTGATTCAATTACTATGAATGATTGAAGTGGGAAAAGTCTAGTTAAGGCTTAGCCAAAATCATGACCTTTACACCAAAAAAAAACAAATAGAAAAGAAAATCTAGTTATGAGCTAAAGTCAAGTCATAATAACTAAAACAGCCCACTAAGTCAAACTAGTCATTAAAGGTTTTAATTGATCAACTTCATGTTGGGAAATAGATGAAAACTGTTTTGATTTTTGACTACTGTCTATACATAATTATGATAGAAAAGAGGGGGTCAAGCTTCTAATTAGGTGCAAGAAATAAAAAAAAAATTAAGATATGAAAAAGACATTTCTTTGTCGACCTTTATTTTTGGATGCCTGATAACTGATAGGGGGAAAAATTGATGAGAATCAAACCTTTAATATAAACTATATATTAAAGTAGTCACTTTCAATCAATTTATGTCTGCTTTCAAAGAAAGAATTAATATTAAAAAGTGGAGTAATGTTGAAGGTTCCAAATTGATAAAAGTGATCTGAAGAATAATTAAAATCGAGTTAGTTAACCTGTCCGACATGTCTACACTTTAGGGTTCTCATTTCTTGAAAAAGCTTAGTAGCCATGTGCTTTCGTTTTACTGATCACTTTCATTTGGTCTCTTTTGGTACTTTGCCAGTTTTGTTTTTTTTTCTTCTTTGTTTGAGTGAATTGAGATTTTAAAAAAATAGTTAACCTGCATTAGGCATGTTTATGTCAAATTAAACAATTTAACCAATAAGATTAGTAATTAGTTTATTAGTATGAGCTTGATGAATTTGAGTTTATCTCTCAGGAGATTCAACCATGCATTCACCGGTGGAATTCAATCTAGATAGGAGCTTGAGAGAAGTGGAGAGATGTAGAGATGAGAGAAAATGAATCTATATTGAACAAATGTAATTATACGTGTATATGTACTACTAACTTAATTGTGGTTCTAACAACTTAACCATGGTCAGCTGGGACCCACTAACTACCTTAACTAACTAGAGACTAGCTTAACTAATTAACCACCTATTAACTGTCTATTCTTCACACTCCCCCTCAAGCTGGAGGGTGTACAATGTTGAGCAATCCAAGCTTGCCTAAAAGAAATGTATGTTGTGATTGGCCAAGCCCCTTAGTCAACAAATCAACCTGTTGATTCTTCGTCCCCACAAAATAAGGCACGAGTACGCCTTGTTTAATCTTGTCACGCACAAAATGGCAGTCTATCTCTATATGTTTAGTACGTTCATGGAAGATAGGATTAACTGGCATTTGTAAAGCAGCCTTGCTATCACAATAAATATTCATAGGCTTCTTGATAATCACTCTAAGCTTAGCAAATAGCCCCAACAACCACTCAATTTCTGTTGTCACTGCTGCTGAACTTCGATACTCTCCCTCTGCAGAGCTTCTTGACATTGTATGTTGCTTTTTAGAATTCCAAGAGATGAGTGAATCGTCAAATTTGATCAAGTATCCAGTTATTGATATGCGTGTGTTTGGCAGCTTGCCCAATCAGCATCATAGAAACAGGTCAAGCTATCTCCATTAGAGCTTCTTAGAAATATTTTCATCCCTAGCGCTTGTTTAATGTATTTGACAACTCTCACAACTGCATCCCAATGAGACTTTTTGGGCTCTTGCATGAGCTAACTGAGAGTTTGCACTGCAAACACAATATCTGGCCTGGTAATGGTAAGATAAATCAGCCTACCAATCAGTCGTTGATATTCACTTACATCAGACAGTACTTCATCACCTGTAGCCCCAGTGTATCTGTCATATTCAACTGAAGTAAACTTTTGATTGAGGTATATTGAAGTGGAGACATGCTTGGCACCACCTAAGCCTAAATAAGAGATTAGCTGGAGATAATATTTCCTTTGATTCAATAGAATTCCATTCTTGAATCTCAACACTTCAATTCTCAGGAAGTATTTAAGATCACCAAAATCTTTGACATTAAACTGTTGATGAAGCACGGCCTTAGTCTCACTGATGAACTGAGTGTTAGTCCAGTTATCAATAAGTCATCTACATATATCAACACTACCACAAAGTCCTCACCCTTTTTCTTAGTGAATAAGGAGTAGTCACGAAGGCTTTGAACATAACCTGCAGCTAGGGGTGTTAATGGTTCGGTTCGGCCGGTTATTTTATAAAATTTTTACTATACCAATTTTTTGGTTATTCTATTATGTATAACCCAGAATTGGACTTTTTAAAACCGTCCCAATCATGTCGGTTTCTCTTCGGTATCAGTAAGGTTCGGTTAATTTTTGGAATTTTTTAAATATCATGTAAAATTCACCAGTAGAACAATGCAATAGCATACGTTCTTTTATAGGACTTAGCAAAACTCTTTAGACATTTTTATTATTTAAAGGATGATGAATTAAAAAAAATAAAAGATAACTAGAGTATAAATCCATCAACTATTCTACAACAACGTAAAAGAAACCAAGCAAAGGCAAAGAAAATATAAATCACATGAGTGAAAAGATATTAACCAAGTTGGTACTCAAGAATAAAGTAGATGTAGCATAATAGGTTTTAGGAATTAGTATTTTGAGTTTAATTACTTGTTGGATTGTAATAGTTTTCATAATTCCAAGGCCCAAAATTTTTTTAATGCATTATTATTTTTAAACTTACTAGATAAATATATTTTTCACATGTAAAATTAATTCGGTACGGTTCCGTATTTTTTCGGTTTATTTTTATAAAATAAAAAATCTACCCTAATTATCGGTGTAGTTATAGATTTATATAAAAATCTACGGTTTCTTTAAAAGAAACCTAAAAATCGGTTCGGTGCGGTACGGTTCGGTCGGTTTAGTCAGTTTTCGAATATCTATTGACACCCATACCTGCAGCTATTAGAGCCTCACTAAGCTTAATATTCAACTACCTCGAAGCTTGTTTTAGACCATATAATGACTTCAGTAGTCTGCAGACCTTTGTCTCTCCCTGTCTCCTGAAATCTTGAGGAAGTTCCATATACACTTCCTCATACAAATCTCCCTGCAAAAATGCATTATATACATCCATTTGTGAAATATTTCAACCTCTAGAAGCAGCAAGAGCAATAACATACCTCACAGTTACCATCTTGGCAACTGGTGAGAAGGTTTCATTATAATCCAAACCTTCTCTTTGGCTATACCCCTTGGCAACTAGTTTGGCCTTAAATCTTTCTATTTCTCCACTAGCCTTATACTTGATCATGTACACCCATTTTAATAAAATGGCCTTTTTCCCTTTGGAAGGTCAACAATACTCCAGGTTTTGTTATCTTCTAATGCCTTGATCTCCATTTCCATTGCCTCAATCCACCTTTGGTCCTTTGAAGACTCAGTGAAGGTCTTTGGCTCAATCAATGTGGAAATGTTAGTCATGAAGCTCCTGCATTTGTCTGTCAACCTTGCATAGGATAAGTAGTTGGACAATGGATATGAGGATCTTTGTCCCTTCTTGGTGGTCACATACTCTTATAGCCACAAGGGCTCTTTTGAAGCCCTTTTGGACTTGCTTACTCCATTGTTTTCCAGCTCCACAACTGATGGGAGAATGGTATCATTTAGTAGTGTTGATTGTTGCTGTGTAGGTGCAAACATGTCTGTATCATATGGGATTGAATCAAAAACTCCAGTCTCAGACATGTCAACATTGTTATCCTCTACAACCACTAGTAAGACCTGCTCAACATGAGCATCTTCCTCTACAGCTTCTTCACTTCCTTTAGTGTCAACTGTAATATATGCATCATAACTTCTTGGCTCAGTAGACTCATCTGGGATACTATCTCCAACTCTCTCAGGCTGCAAGTCTGCACCATCAAGAGGATACCGTGGTGGGGGTTCATGTTGCTCATGATGTGTCACAAACACATCAGATATTGTGTGTTCTTCTGCAATGTAAGTTTGGGGAGCAGGTTTGGCAAATGGAAAGATATGCTCCTTGAATACCACATCTCTACAAACAAAGAAGCAGTTAGTAGACAAGTCCATTAGCCTATAGCCCTTCCGTGTTTCTGCATATCCCAAAAATACAGTTGCACTTGCTCTTGGTGAAAATTTATCTTCTTTAACTACACTGGTGGCATAACAAAGACATCCAAACACCTTAAGATGAGCTAATGAATGTGACTTATTATGTAAAACATCATATGGAGTCCTGCCATTTAACAGAACAGTAGGTAACCTATTGATCACATGGACTATTTGTTTAATGCATTCACCCCAGAATCTTGTAAAGATACTTACTTGAAACTTCAATGTTCTTACTGTATCTAGAATATGTGTAATGACCTAACCGGTCGTTTTGAGAATTAGCATTCTGTTCGGTGGCTTAAGGTCTTGAGAAGCTTCGTATTAAGTGTTATGGCTTGCGTGTTATGACTTGAGAGGTTAAAGAGGTATAATCCATCTACTTTCAGTGGCACAACCACCGAGGATGCGCATGGATTTCTATAGAAGTGTCACTGTATTCTCCATACCATGGGTATTGTAGAGGTGAGCGGAGTTGCTTTCACTATATTTCAGCTGTTGGGGGCAGCGTATCAGTGGTGGCGGGTTTATGAGGAGGATAGACTAGCCGATGTAGCACCACCCACTTGGGATCAGTTTTCAGAGATGTTTTTTAGGGAGCTTGTTCCCTAGACCCTCCAGGATGCGTGGCACACAGAGTTTGAGTAGTTGCGTCAAGGCACCATAACGGTGTTAGAGTATGCCATCAGGCTTAGTGAGTTATCCTATCATGGACCTACTTTGGTTCATATAGTCAGAGAGCGAGTCCGCCGATTTATTAAGGGACTCAGTTATGATCTTAGATTCTGCATGGCTTGGAAGTTGCAAACTGATACTCCATTTAAGCAAGTGGTGGAGATTGTCAGGATGTTAGAACGCATTTGGGATGAGGAAAGGGAGGCTAAGGAGATCAAGAGGTCTCAAAGTTCTGGAGGGTTCAGTGGATTCTACTCTTCAGCTATGACTCATCATGGCGGAGGCTCGGGCAGTCGACCAGCCCAGCCCACACTTCAAACTACTCGTGGTGCTCCAGTTAGTCAGGGTACTCATGTGGGGCAGTCATCTTTTAGTACACCACCAGCACGGGGTTCCTACATCGGCTATTCTAGTTATCCGGCATAGACTCAGTACAAGCAACCACGCCCGCAAAGGGGTTGTTATGAGTATGGTGATACTAGAAACATCATGAGAGATTATTCCAGACTTGGGAGGGGCATATTTCATCAGGTCACTCAGGTCACAGGCTTCGTTCCCGTTGCTACTCCACCTGCACAGCTAGTTAGGGGTGAAGGACAGGCAGATAGAGGGCACCCTAGAGGGAGAGGCCCGACCCGTTGATATATTCCCTTGGTATGGCTGAGGCCACCATACCATATGGTGTTATTACAGGTATGGTTTCGATTTTTTATAGAGGAGCATTATCCTTATTTTGATTCGGTTCTGCTTATCGAGGTGAGTCCTCCTATCATGCTTCACATATGGGTGAGCTTCGTGATTTTGTACTCTACTTATGGGTTTACCCATGTTAGGAGATTCTATGGTGGTAGCCCATGTCTATCATTTTGTTTTTGTTCACTATTGATAGCTTTGAGGCTAGAAGTGACTTTCTATTACTCGTTACAGTGGGTTTTGATGTGATTTCTAGATGGTTTGGTTACAATTTGTGATTTAGATACCCTACTGGTATGAAGGTTCATTATGTGTTGTGATTTTATTTAGCAGAATTTGTTTTTTAAAAAAATAGAAGGTTTCAGTTGGCATGATGTGTATATTACTTGTGATTCAGAGCTAAGGATGGGATCCTTGCATTTTCATGTGGTTCGATATGTTTGAACCGGGCTATGTGCTGTGGTGGAAGTTATATCAGGATGAGATCCTTGTGATTAGTTCATGTGTTTTAATTCTCCTTTATGAAATTGATTCGTTGTATGGTACTGATAGGGAGTTGTGCCTGTCGGGCTTGTTTGATAGTTCTCTCATGTGTTTCTCTTTGCATAATTATTCATATTCGCATTGTGCTTATTGGGTTTTAGCTTACGAGGTGTGTGACTAAGTGACTTAAATGTGACTTGATGATTCAAGTGAATAGTTATGAGGTCTCCATGTCTCTTGCATTGTTTCAAATGTTGTGAAGGTTGGAAACGAGGTTTTAGATGAGATGAGGTTATTTGCCAGTGTTATATTTGATTATGGGCATCTACTATGATAAAAAATGTTGTTATGGACATATGTGTAGTGTGTAACGTCGTGTGTTTGTACCTGGTGGGTGTAGGCACGAGTTGTTACAGCTGGTTGAGGCTGATACCGTATGTTAATGTGGGAATCAGGTCTTTTGGAAATGATCGGATGGGGAGAAATTTAGTTATAAGGTTTATCGGTATGGATATGAGAAATAATCTTCAATTGAGATGGTGTTGTCGGGATTATATGGACTGGGTGATGTGGGATTACCACCGAGTATATGTATGGTGAGTACATTCACTAATTGATGACCTCAGAATGGTACTTGGCACATTCGAGGACCAACGTTTGTTTAAGAGGGGAAAATATAAGGACCCGATCGGTCGATTTGAGAATTAGCGTTCCGTTCGGTGGCTTAAGGTCTCGAGCAGCTTCGTATTATGTATTATGAGTTGCATTTGTGGTCGAATTCGGGTTTTGAATGATTCAGAATTAGTTGGGAGAATGAAATTCATGATTTGAAGCTTTAAGTTGAAAAAATTGACTAAGTTTGACTTTTGTGTAAGCGACTCCGGAATGGTGTTTTGATTATTCTAATAGCTTCAGTGGTGATTTTGAACTTGGGCGTATGCCCAGATTTGCATTTGGATATTCCTAGAAGGTTTCAACGCTAATTGGCGAAATTTGAAAATTTAAAGGTTTGAAATATTTATAAGTTTGTCTGAGAGTTAAATTTGATGATATCGGGTTCAGATTTTGGTTCCGAGAATTAGGATAGCTTCGTTATGTCATTTGGGACTTGTGTGCAAATTTGGATTCATTTCGGGTTGATTTGATATGTTTTGGCACGAGTTTTGGAAGTTGGAAGATTTGAAAATTTATAAGTTCTATTTGAGGTGCGATTCGTACTTTCGACATTGTTTGATGTGAGTTGAGGTCTCGAGTAGGTCCGCGTTACATTATGGTACTTATTTGTATATTCGGACTGGGTCCCGAGTGGATCAAATGAGTTTCGGATCATTTTGGATCATTTTGGTTAAGGTTGCTCTGGCAGATTTCTGATGTGTCCACATCTGCGGGGGGTTGGTCGTGGATGCGAGCCCGCAGATGCGACACTTTGGTCACAAAAGCAAAATTGGACATGATGAAGGAAGCTTGCATACGCTGAATGTTGGGTACATGCGAAAGGCAGCGCAGAAGCATGATTTTGGTCTCACCTGCGTTTGCACAGAAGCGAAGCTTTTTCTGCAAGTGCGAAGGGAGGGCCTTCAGTGCTTCTCTAGAAAAACGGAATTTTGGTCGCAAAAGCGACGCCGCAGAAGCGGCTAATGTGTCGCATATGCGAACATGGCTGGGCAGAAGCATATATTTCGGGGGTTTGAGGATTGTATCACTTTTTGAGTTGTAAACCTCGGTTATGGGCGATTCTGGAGGGGTTCTTCACGAGTTTGATTTGGGTAAGTGTTCTTTATCCGAAATTGGTGGAGATACTTTCATTATTGAGTTTATCTTTAAATAATTAATTGGAATTGAAGTTATCAAGAGAAATTAATTTATTTAACTTGAAGTTGTGTTTAACGGAGATGTTGTCCTTGCTGAGTTACTTTTCCGTTCATGTTGCTTTTATTGAGATTCTATACACGTTGTGTTGAGCCGTGGGCTATATATTGTGAAATTATTGATATCGTTGAATCTTTGAAAAGGCTGGGGCCTATGGGTACTTGTGATACGAGCTGATTATGTTGTGTTGTTTTGATGATAGTACATGTGAATTGTTGTGTGATTGGGTTGCTGTATGTGGAGTATAAAGGTGACATTTCACCGTTGTTGTTATACGGGGCATAAGGGTGGCCGATATGCCGTAGAAATGCGGTACTTTTGATATTAATTACATAGACTTTAGCTCATCTTTTAAAGCATTATAAGTCATTTCTTATGTAGTTTTGGTATTTTGCAGGAAACCAGACTTGAAGAACCAAGAACA
The DNA here is from genome assembly GCA_000715115.1 of Nicotiana otophora. Lineage (NCBI taxonomy): Eukaryota > Viridiplantae > Streptophyta > Magnoliopsida > Solanales > Solanaceae > Nicotiana > Nicotiana otophora. Next base: position 57,643 of record AWOL01S0005640.1, on the reverse strand, counting down.
TGAAAAATATGACAAAAACCCATGGAAAGGCAAAAATGCAGCATGTCTGCGACCGCAAAAGTGATGTGCGGACCGCAGAACCATCGCAGAGTGAAACAGACCATCCCAGTATCTAAAAGTCAAATATGCAGTTCATTTTGCAGTCTCACAATGCTTATGCGAACTGCATAATGATCTCACAAATGCAACATGGTTTCCAGTGAAGATGATTTTGCGATACGATATGCGGCCGCGAAACCAATATGCGGATCGCATAATAAAAATGCGATGGAAAACTGGAAAACCCTGTGATCAGTTTTGCGGTGAAAAGAGAGATGTGCGGTCCACAAATGCCTTTTGCGGCCCATTCTGTAGTCGCAGACTTTATCTGCAACGTCATTTTTGTCACTTTTTGTCCACGACTTTTGGACCATTATAAATAAAATGACTAAGGTTTTTGTGCAGTAGCTTGTCAGAAAATAGAGGCTACACTTAAAGCATTGAATACACCATTACTTTTGGGAGTGTTTGAGAAAGAATTCAAGACTTTTACCCTCTTTGTAAGTTTGATGACTTTATTCATTACTTTGATATTGTGTTATATTATGAGTAGCTAACTTTAAATACTAAGGTTTTGAACCCTAAATGGGTGTAATATTAATGGGTGTTTGCCATTGAATATATCTAATGATTGGTCGATTTCTATTCATTTCTCATGCTTCATTTATAGTTAATGGTTGCAAACATTAACTAGTGCCATTTTACACTATATTTACTTGGAAAAGAGGTTTAGAGTTTGGTAAAATTGAATAGCAAGAACTCAAAGCTTTAAACTTTATTTAATAGAATCGCTTAGGGATAAGTGGATTCTACTTGACCGAAAATTGGTTGTTCTTAATTGTAACTCTTTTATATTTGGGAAAATTATAAAGAGGAAATACTTCCTAATTATTGGAAAATATTGGGTAATCCTTTAGAAACTATTTGCAGATCAAATGACTTTCCATTAGAAATATGTCATGTCAACATCAATAACATTCACTACTAGAAACACAGCATTTTCCCACGAAAAAATTGTTAGTGGCAATTCCCACCGAAATTTAATGGGAAAAGTGAAATTTCTTTTCCACGAATAAACAATAACGTTTCCCATTGACTACCCGTGGGAACGTTTTTGTGCAAAAATGCGCGTACTTTAGCTCCTCTGATTCGGTGGGTAAAATCATTAAAAACATAATTATATAAAACTTAAAAAATTCCCCAGGGAAAACAGTGGGAAAATAAAAATAAATATTTTCAAATATTACCACAGATTCTGTGTGAACGAAATTTTTAAAATTTTTAAGTTTTGTTCTTTATTATTCACATAACCTTTTAGTTTTCTCCCTCTATCTCTCCACTCTAACGACGAATTCTTCACCTCACTCAATTTTCAGGTAAGTCTCTCTCTCTCTCTCTCTATCTATCTCTATCTCTCTCACCCACTCCTTTATCGATTTTGATTTTTCAAAATTTAGGGATTTTCTGCTATTTCAAACCCTAGGTTTGAAAAAATTATTGTTGTTCTCTTGCGCATGTATAGCCTAATTAAACCTAAGTCTTTATTTGTTTCGTCTTAGAAATAATGAGTTTGTTAAAAGACAATATTGAGTTGGTTTATTCTTGTTAGTTTGGTCTATGTTTCAGATATGTTTTTTATATGGATTGGTGCTATGTATTTACAAGTTTTCTTCATAAACATGGAGAAATTAGAAAGATTTCTAAGTTGCCCATGTTAAAATGAGGAATATTTTCTTCCTTGAAAACTGCAAAATAATGTAGTCTTTATTTAAAAGTAGCTACAGATTTAACAATGTGTCACGACCCCAATTTTTTCCCGTAGGATGTCGTTATGGCACATAGACTCTAAAACTAGGTAAGCCTAACAATTTGCGTAATAAATTAATAATAAATTGAACTCCAATTCAACACATGATATATATAAATATAAAACTGAAAATCCATAATTTGCAACTCTCAAAACCAGGTGGAAACAAGTCACAAGCTTCTAAGAGTAAATACTAAGTATCTCTATACATCAGAGTCTAAAGAAAATACGGAAATACAACATAGTAAGGATAGAGGGGGACTCCGACTTCTGCAGAAGCTGACAGATATACCTTGAAGTCTCCCGTGCGGTCGAACTCACTGGTTTCTGGTCTGGTGAGAAGAACCTGGATCTGTACAAAAAGATGTACAGAAGTGTAGTATGAGTACACCACAACGGTACCCAGTAAGTGCCAAACCTAACCTCGGTAGAGTAGTGACGAGGTCAGGTCAGGGCCCTACTGGTTTAAAAGAAAAGTAAGGCAGAAGATATAATAATATTTTCAACTGACTGGGAATTTAAAAAATAAGAAGTTTCAAAAAATATCAGCACAGTAAATAAAAGTAAACAATAGGGACACTCCCGAGGTACCGCCTCGTAGTCCCAAATGTAAATATGCACGATAAGGAGGGGGGGATCTCCCGAGGTACCGCCTCGTAGTCCCAAAGTAAATATGCAAGACAAGGGGATCTCCCGAGTAAATGCCCCATAGTCCCAAAGTAAATATGCAGTACAAGAGGATCTCCCGAGTAAACGCCTCGTAGTCCCAAAGTAAATATACAGTGCAGGGGGATCTCCCGAGGAACTGCCTTATAGTCCCAAAGTAAATATGTAGCAGATAACCGAAGGAACAATGAATTTAGGGCAAGAAAACTTACAGTTAAATTTTTTAATTTAAATCAAGGGAAGCATGTAATTCAACTAAGCATGTTACACAAATTTGCAAGTAAGGGTTAAGGCACATAGACATGCGGTACTAGGCTAAGCATGATCACTACATATGCTAAGGTAACTCAATTAAGGAATTTAAAAGAAAACAACTCAGCAAAAACCGAAATTTCCACAATTAGCCCGTGTACGCATTCGTCACCTCGCGTACACGGCGCTCATATATCACAAAGTGTTACAACAGTACCTAATCCTAAGGGTATCCCCCCCTCCCAAACAAAGTTAGATAAGTCACTTACCTCAAATCTCTCTCAATCAATCAACAAATTACGAACACCCATTCGATATCGAGTTCATCCATAACAAAATTATCAAATTTTGACATCATGCCGCCACTCAAATCCCCAAATTTAACTCTCCAAATCCCTAGCCCCAAACTCCCATATTCCACCTTAAACACACACAATCTAGGTGGAAAAATCAATGGGGAAAAAAGATTATTGATAAAAAATAAGCACAAGGGACTTACCTCAAGAAATCCCTCAAACATGCTCTCAAGAATCGCCCTAGACCGAGTTCAAAATGTCCAAAATGAAGAATGAAATAAACCCTCGAAATTGCCCCTTTTTTGCCTTTTGCCTAGAGAAATCATTTCTGCGAGTCGACAACCGCATTTGCGGCTCCGCTCCCATGGAATTTCCATCGCAGGTGTTGTTCTAACTTAGTCCGGGCACATCCGCTTCTGCAGACCCAAACGTGCATCTGTGCTTCCTCTTTTGCGGCCAACGAGCGCTTCTGCGCACCCGCTCCTATGGACCAAGTCCGCTTCTTCGTCCAACAGGCCTCCCAGGCCTTTTCGCTTCTTCGCTCATTCCTTCGCAGAATTGACTCCGCTCCTGAGGTCTGCACGTCGCATCTACGACCATTGGCCAAGTCCCCCTGCCCCGCACCTGCTCCCTACCTGCGGTCAGCCTTGCACAGGTGCGATTACACCAGAACCATCCTAGCACCAGAAAATCTCCTAAGTCCAAAAATGATCCGTTAACCATCTGAAACTCACCCGAGAGACCTCAACCAAATATACCAACCAGTCCTAAAACATCACACGAACTTAGTCAAGCCTTTAAATCACATCAAACAACGCTAAAAATATAGATTACACATCGATTCAAGCCTAATGAACTTTAAAATTTCAAACTCTACATCTGACACCGAAACCTATCAAATCAAGTCCGATTGTTCTCAAATTTTGCACAAAAGTCATTATTGACATTATGGACCTATTCCAACTTTCGGAATCAGAATCCGATCCCGATATCAAAAAGTTTACTCCTGGTCAAACTTTCCAAAATTTATCAAATTTCCAACTTTCGCCAATTGACACTAAAATGATCTATGGACCTCCGATTCAACATCCGAACATGCTCCTAAGACCAAAATCACCCTACGGAGCTATTGGAACTGTCAAAACTCCATTTGAGAGTCGTCTTTACACAGTTCGAACTACGATCGATTCCTTAACTTAAACTTCCATTTTAAGGACTATGTGTCCTATTTCATTGTGAAACCAAGACAAATCCTTCCGGCAAGTCACAAAAACCAAAAATAAAATAGAGGGAACTGTAAATAGGGGTTTGGGGCTAATTTTCTCAAAATGATCGGCCGGGTCGTTACATCCTCCCCCTCTTAAAACATATGTTCGTCCTCGAATGAGTATAGAGACATACCTGAATTGGTGAAAAGATGAGGATAACAACTGTGCATATCATGCTCGGTCTCCCAAGTCACCTCATCAATCGGATGACCCCTCCACTGAACCTTCACTGAAGCGGTGTTCTTTGACCTCAACTTTCGAACCTGCCTGTCCAAAATGGCCTCTGGCTCCTCAACATAAGATAGGTCCTTGTCCAACTGGATTGAGTTGAAGTCTAACATATAAGACGGATCGACGTGATAATTCCGGAGCATGGAAACATGGATACTGGATGAACTGTAGAGAGACTAGGTGGTAGTGCAAGTCTGTAAGCCACCTCTCCAACCCTCTCAAGGATCTCAAAAGGCCAGATATACATATGGCTCAACTTGCCCTTCTTTCCGAACCTCATCACACCCTTCATAGGTGAAACACGGAGCAAGACCTGCTCCCCAACCATGAATGCAATGTCGCAAACCTTTCGATCTGCATAACTCTTCTGACTGGACTAGGCTATACGAAGTCGATCCTAAATCAATTTAACCTTTTCCAAGGCATCCTGAACCAAGTCTGTACCCAATAGTCTAGCATCGCCCGGCTCGAACCAACCGACTAGAGGCCGGCACCATCTACCATACTATGCCATTTGAATGCTCGACTGATAACTGTTGTTGTAGGTAAACTCCGCAAGTGGCAAGAATTGATTCCAAGCACCCCCAAAATCAATCACACATGTACGAAGCATATCCTCTAATATCTGAATAGTGCATTCAGACTGTCCGTCTATCTAAGGGTGAAATATTGTGCTCAACTCCACACGAGTACCCAACTCACGCTGTACAGATCTCTAGAACCGTGATGTAAACTGCGTACCCCGGTCATAGATGATAGATACCGGGACGCCATGAAGCCTGACGATCTCGCGAATGTAAATTTGAGCCAGCTGCTCCAAAGAGTAGTTAGTAACCACAGGAATGAAATAAGTGGACTTGGTCAATCTATCCACAATCACCCAAACCGCATTGAACTTCCTCTGAGTCTGTGGGAGCCCAACAATAAAATCAATAGTGATCCGCTCCCATTTTCACTCTGGAATCTCTATCTTCTGAAGCAATCCACCTGGTCGTTGATACTCATACTTCATCTGTTGACAATTTAGGCAACGAGCTACATATTCCACTATGTCCTTCATCATCTGCCTTCATCAATAGTGCTACCTCAAATCCTGATACATCTTTACGGCACCTGGGTGAATGGAGTACCGCGAACTGTGAGCCTCCTGGAGGATCAACTCAGACAAACCATCTATATTAGGCACACATAGCCTGCCATGCATCCGTAATACACTATCATATCCAATAGTGACTTCCTTGGCATCACCGTGCTGAACCGTGTCCTTGAGGACAAGCAAATGAGGGTCATCATACTGACGCTTCCTGATACGATCATAGAGAGAAGACTGAGAAACCACACAAGCCAAAACTCTGTTCGGCTCGGAAACGTCCAATCTGACAAACTGGTTGGCCAAAGCCTGAACATCCAAGGCTAAAGGCCTCTCTGCTACTGGTAGATATGCTAAACTGCCCAAACTCTCCGCCTTGCGACTCAAGGCATCGACCACCACATTGGCCTTCCTGGGATGATAGAGAATGGTGATGTCATAATCCTTAAGCAACTCCAACCATCTCTGATGCTGCAAGTTACGATCCTTCTGTTTAAAGAGATGTTGTAGACTTCAGCGATTAGTGAAAATCTCACAAGGGATACCATACAAGTAGTGCCGCCAGATCTTCAAGGCATGAACAATAGCTGCTAACTCAATATCATGGACAGGATAATTCTTCTCATGCACCATCAAATGTCTGGACACGTAGGCGATCACCCTACTGTCCTGCATCAACACTGTACCGAGACCAATGTGCAACGCATCATAATACACCGTATAGGACCTCGATCCAGTAGGCAACACTAACACCGGGGCTGTATTCTAAGAAGTCTTGAGCTTTTGAAAGCTCTCTTCACACTCTTTGGTCCACCTGAACGGAGCACCCTTCTGGGTCAATCTGACCATAGGTGATGCAATAGATGAGAAACCCTATACAAAGTGACGGTAATACCCCGCCAAGCCAAGAAAACTCTGAATCTCCGTAGCTGAGGATGGTTGATAAGTGAATTTTACTTGATTTTTAAACATATAATTTCTTTGTAAAAACACAAAGAAAACTATCATATTTCTTCCATACTTTTATCTAAATCATGCAGGAAAGGTTAAAGAAGGATTGGTCTGAGAGCAAGAAGATTACAGAGGAAAAGGTAGAAAAACGGACAAGCTAAAGCAGAGTGAAATATGGTGCTAAAGAAAGACATTGTATAAATGTGATCTACCATGACAAAGGACAACCGAATCACTAGCGGCTACAACAAACTATAACTGATTCATAACTAAGCTACAACAGAAAATCATAACCAAGCATAACAAGGCCACAACCAGCCATGACAAGTTCATATCCAGAAGTGTAATGAAAACTTTGTCATGGCTCGCCTATAAAAAGAGGCATCAATCGTGAGATGAAATGAGGCGGAAAAAAAAAGAAATCTTAGAAGTGTAGTATCGAAAATCAAGTTTTAAGCATAAAGTTGTTTCCTTTATCTTTCTTCTTTAGTTTCTCTTCTTTTTCATCTTTCAGCCATTATATTGGCTTCATCTCTAGTTCTGAATAAATTGTAGTGTCGGAAATTATTCTAGTTCATGTTTTTAATTAAATAGAGGAAAATATTCTTCTTGAATATTTCTTGCTATTTTCTTATTTAATGGGCAAGAATATTTCCGTTGTTGGTATTAGCTCCAATATGGAGTAACTTTTCTTATGTTGGGAGAATGACAGATCTTAATATTTCTATATAAAAATAGATATTATTCTATAATTTCACATGCTTGAGCTAAATTCTATTTTATGTTTATCTGCTTTAGTGTTAGATGTTCATATTTATGTAGTGATATCTATCTACATTATGTTATAATGAATTCTACATTTATTTATAATCGAGAGAGGCAAATACTGTAGTAATCTATTCTAACAAGTAGGGTAACCGAAAGGGATTTACTAAAATGAGCATTACTCAATTCAAGCTTTTATTTCTGGTTCTTTAATATTACTATTTTGATGATTAATTTGTATAACCGAAAGGAGCGCAACTAATTGTTCAAATTAAGTAATAATATATAACTGTAATCGTGAGAGGCATTTATACATTCGCGAGAAATAGAAATTAAAGAATAAATATATCTACTATATAATAGAAATATTAAGTGAAGTCACGATCCCAACATATTTTTATATTTAAAAAAACAAATATTTCTCCATTGCTTCATTTACGCATTTTTATTTAGTTAAATTACAACTCAACTCTTTCTACTTTTCTCAAATAGTAATTGAAACAAGAAACATCTGTAGAATAGATAAACCAATCTCTGTGGGTTCGACATCTTTCTATACTATTATTTGACAGAGTACGAGTTTAAATTATATATACGTCAGAGACTCATCAATGGTTTGGGCTAACTCTACACTGCTTCACTTTTCTTCGGGTCTACCTTGATCCCCTCATTCGATAATACGTGACTCAAAAATGCCACAGAATCTAACCAGAATTCACACTTCGAATATTTTGCATACAACTTCTTTTTTCTCAAGGTCTGAAGCACAGTCCTCAGGTGCTGCTCATGATCCTCCCGACTCCGGGAGTACATCAGAATGTCGTCAATAAACACAATGATGAAAGAGTCAAGATAGGGATAAAATACACTGTTCATCAAGTGCATGAATGGTGCTGGAGCGTTGGTCAGCCCAAAAGACATCATAAGAAACTCGTAATAACCATACCGAGTCTTGAAAGCAGTCTTCGGGATATTCGACTCCTGAATCTTTAACTGATGATAGCCTGAAAGTAAGTCGATCTTAGAGAATACTCTGGCACCTTGAAGCTGATCAAATAGGTCATCAATATGTGGCAATGTATACATGTTCTTCACTGTAACCTTGTTCAAATGGCGATAGTCGATACACATTCGCATAGAACCATCCTTCTTCTTCACAAACAAGGCATGAGCACCCCAAGGCGATACACTAGGCCGAATGAATCCCTTATCGAGCAATTATTACAACCATTCCTTTAACTCTTTCAACTCTACAGGGGGAATCCGATAAGGTTGAATAGAAACGGGCTGAGTGCCCGGTAACAAATCAATTCCAAAGTCAATATTTCTATCGGGCGGCATGCCCGGAAGATCCGCTGGGAATACATCTGAATAGTCTCTCACTATCGGAACAGACTTGATGGTAGGAGTATCAACACTAACATCTCTCACATAGGCTAGATACGCATCACACCCCTTCTAAACCATTCATTGAGCTTTAGGAAATGAAACAACCATGCTAGGAATATGATCCAAGGTACCTCTCCACTCTAGCTGCGGTAGGCCTGGCATAGCCAATGTCACCATCTCGTAATGGCAATGAAGGATAGTGTGATAGGGCGACAACTAGTCCATGCCCAAAATAACATTGAAATCCACCATACTGAGCAATAATAAATTGGTTCTGGTCTCAAAACCACTAAGAACAATCAAACATGACCGATACACACGGTCAACAACAATAGAATCACCAACGGGTGTAGATACATAAACAGGTGAACTCAGGGAATCACGTGATACAACCAAACATGAAGTAAAATAAGATGATACATAGGAATACGTGGAGCATGGATCAAATAAGACTGATGCATCTCTATGACAGACCGGAACAGTACCCGTGATAATAGAATCTGATGCAACTGCCTCCATCCTAGCAGGAAGGGCATAATATCTGGCCTGGCCTCCCCCTCTAGGGCGACCTCTACCTATCCGACCTCCACCTCTAGCTGGCTGTGCAGGTGGGATGGTAACTGGTGTTGTAACCATAGCCTGAGGATCTGGTGGAGCACGCGGTGCCCGAGGAATCTGTGGAGGCGTACCCCTCCTAAATCTGGGGCAATCCCTCACCACACTCAAAACAAGCTCTCGGAGGACGTGGCTACTGCAATTGGCTCGGACCTGATCGATTGGACTGATCGTTGGAAGCACCCCGTACAGGAGGCACATTAGACACTGGTGGTGTATAATAAGAATCTTGGGGCTTAGTAGTGGCCGGAGCACTGCTAGCGGCTGAAAGTGCTAAATGAACAGGGCGACCCATATAACATCTGCCTTGATGAGTTGTAGCTAGGGCACGAGTACCACTGTAAGTGCCGGACTCTCTAGATCTCTTGGCCTCTCTCTCCTCTCTATCCTGAGTCACCATACCTTCTAACCTCCTAGAAATCCATACTACCTGCTGGTACGCAATATCCATCTCCAACTCTAGGGCCATCCTTAATCTGATACTGGAGTTGAGCCTCTCAATAAACCGATGAACCCGCTCTCAAACAGTAGCAACCAAGGCTGGTGCATGCCTAGCCAAGTCACTGAATAAGACCGCATACTCTGACACGGTCATAGAACCCTGGCGCAACTACTCAAACTCTGCACGCTAAGCATCTCTGAGACTCTGAAGAACATACTCCCTCAGGAACATATCTGAGAATTGAGTCCAGGTGAGTGAAGCTTCCTCAGCCGGACTATCCAACTCGTATGCGCGCCACCACTGGTAGGCCGCTCCTCTAAGCTGGAACGCAGTGAAAAAAACCCCACTAGTCTCCGCAACACCCATAGTATGAATGATATGATGTCACTCCTCAAGAAAACCATAGGCATTCTCTGACGCCAAGCTAATGAAAGTAGGTGGGTGGTACTCCTTGTACCTCTCGAGCCTGAGCTGCTCTACCTCAGAAGCTGCTGCCCTAACCTCGGGCTGAATTGGAGCTATTGGTTGTATCAGTATAATCTCTGGATCCTGGTCTACCTGAACCCGCTGCTCTAGGGTACCGGCAAAGGGAGTCTGTGCTCCTCCCCCGGCCTGAGATGTGGTAGGAGCAAGTGGTATCAATCTTGACTGAGCCAAGGTACTGAACATGCTCAAGAACTGGGCTAGAGTCTCCTCGAGAGAGCTGGTGTAGTAACAGTCATCTCAGGTGTCTGCCCTCCAACTGGAGCTACTGGTGGCTACTCTATAGCAGCTCGTGTGGGTGCTCTGGATGCACCACATGGACATCTTTAGCCTCTACCCCGGCCCCGGCCTCTCGCGGCTCTAGCAGGGGGTGCGGGTGTCTAATCATCCGATCCAATTGTACGTGTCCTCACCATCTGTGAGAGAATAGAAAGACAAAAGTTTAGAGTCCGAAGTTAAAATCTCGCATGATAAGGAATCAAAGAATGTGAAACGTTTCCTAACAGTTCCATAGCCTCTCGAAGATAAGTACAGGCATCTCCGTACCGATCCACGAGACTCTCCTTAACTTGCTTGTGACTCATAACACCTATGAACCTAGAGCTCTGATACCAACTTGTAACGACCACAATTTCCCTCCGTAGGAAGTCGTGATGGCACCTAGTCTCTAAGACTAGGTAAGCCTAACAATTTGCGGAATAAATGAATAATAAACTCCAATTCAACACAAGATATATATAAATATAAAATTGCAAATCCATAATTTAAAACTCCCAAAACCCGGTGGAAACAAGTCACAAACTTCTAAGAGTAAATACTAAGTGTCTCTATTTATCAGAGTCTAAAGAAAATAAGGAAAAACATCATAGTAAGGATAGAAGGGGACTCCGAGGTCTGTGGACGCTCGCAGATATACCTTGAAGTCTCCACGTGCGGTCCAACTCACTGGTATCTGGTCTGGTGGGAAGAACCTGGATCTACACAAAAAGATGTACAGAAGTGTAGTATGAGTATACCACAACAGTACCCAGTATGTGCCAAGCCTAACCTTGGTAGAGTAGTGACGAGGTCAGGTTAGGGTCCTACTGGTTTAAAAGAAAAGTAAGACAAAAGATATAATAATATTTTGAAATGACTAAGAATTTAAACAATAAGAAGTTTCAGAAAATATTAGCACAGTAAATAGAAGTAAATCACAGGGGCACTCCCGAGGTAATGCCTCGTAGTCCCAAATGTAAATATGCACGACAGGGGGGGAGGGATCTCCCGAGGTACCGCCTCGTAGTCCCAAAGTAAATATGCAAGACAGGAGGATCTCTAGAGTAAACGCCTCGTAGTCCCAAATTAAATATGCAGTACAAGGGGATCTATAAACGCCTTGTAGTCCCAAAGTAAATACGCAGTGCAGGGGGATCTCCTGAGGAACCGCCTTATAGTCCCAAAGTAAATATACAGCAGATAACCGAAGTAACAATTAATTATGGCAAGAAAACTTACCGCTAAAGTTTTTAATTTAAATCAAGGGAGGCAGTTAAATCAACTAAGCATGTTTCACAAATTTGCAAGTAAGGGTTAATGCACGTAGACATGCGGTACTAGGCTAAACATGATCACTACATATGCTAAGGTAACTCAATTAAAGAATTTAAAAGAAAACAACTCAGCAAAAATCGAAATTTCCATAATTAGCCTGTGTACGCACTCGTCACCTCGCGTACACGACGCTTAAATGTCACAAAGTGTTACAACAGTACCAAATCCTAAGGGGATTTCCCCACACAAAGTTAGACAAGTCACTTACCTCAAATCTTGCTCAATCAATCGATAAGGATGCCTTTCCCTCGATTTTCTGACTCTGAATGGCCCAAATCTAGCCAAAGGAAATTACATAACATGAATACAACTACAAGAAACTAATTTAAATAATAAAACTATGACTTTAGCAAAGAATCGAAAATTTGGCTCAAAACGTCTACCCGGGCCCACGTCTCGGAATCGGATAAAAGTCACAAATTACAAACAGCCATTCGATATCGAGTTCACCCATACCAAAATTACCAAAATCCGACATCATGCCGCCACTCAAATCCCTAAATTTAACTCTCCAAATCCCTAGCCTTAAATTCTCATATTCCACCTTAAATACACATAATCTAGGTGGGAAAATCAATGGGAAACCAGATTATTGATTAAAAAAAAAAAATAAGCACAAGGGACTTACCTCAAGAAATCCCTCGAAAATGCTCTCAAGAATCGCCCTAGACCGAGTTCAAAATGTCCAAAATGAAATAAACCCTCGGAATTGCCCCTTTTTGGCCCAGCGAAATCGCTTCTGCGACTCCACAACCGCATTTGCGGCTCCGCACCTGCGGAATTTCCATCGCAGGTGCGGTTCTAACTTAGTCCGGGAACATCCGCTTCTGCGGACCCAAACGTGCATCTGTGCTTCCGCTTCTGCGGACAAGGAGCGCTTCTGCGCATCCATTCCTACGGACCAAGTCCGTTTCTGTGACCAATAGGTCTCCCAGGACTTTTTGCTTATGCGCTNTGCGAGTCCACAGCCGCATTTGCGGCTCCGCACCTGCGGAATTTCCATCGCAGGTGCGGTTCTAACTTAGTCCGGGAACATCCGCTTCTGCGGACCCAAACGTGCATCTGTGCTTCCGCTTCTGCGGACAAGGAGCGCTTCTGCGCATCCATTCCTACGGACCAAGTCCGTTTCTGTGACCAATAGGTCTCCCAGGACTTTTTGCTTATGCGCTCATTCCTCCGTATAAGTGACTCCGCTCCTGCGGTCTTTACGTCGCATCTGCGACCACTGGCCAAGTCCCCCATCCCTGCACCTGCACCCCATTGCTCGCACCTGCGGTTAGCCTTGCGCATGTGCAATTACACCAGAACCAGCCCAACACCAGAAAATCTCCCAAGTCCAAAAATGATCTGTTAACCATCTGAAACTCACCCGAAGCCCCCGAGACCTCAACCAAATATACCGACCAGTCCTAAAATATCACACGAACTTAGTCGAGCCTTTAAATCACATAAAATAACGCTAAAAACATGAATTACACATCGATTTAATCCTAATGAACTTCAAAGTTTCAAACTTCTACATCCGATGCCAAAACCTATCAAATTAAGTCCGATTGACCTAAAATTTTGCACACAAGTCATAATTAACATTACGGACCTATTTCAACTTTCGGAATTAGAATCCGGCCCCGATATCAAAAAGTCTACTCCTGGTCAAACTTTTCACAATTCATCAAATTTCCAACTTTCATCAATTGACGCTAAAATGACCTACGGACCTCCGAATCAACATCCGAACACGCTTCTAAGACCAAAATTACCCTACATAGTTATTGGAACCGCCGAAACTCCATTACGGAGTCATCTTCACACAATTCAAACTATGGTCGATTCCTACGACTTAAACTTCCATTTTGAGGACTATGTGTCCCATTTCACTCCGAAACCAAGACAAATCCTCCAGGCAAGTCACAAAACCCAAAAATGAAATAGAGGGAACAATGGATAGGGGTTCGAGGATAATTTTCTCAAAACAACAGGCCGTGTCATTACACAATGCAAGCATAATCCTGCTTGGACCGCAGACAAACACCTTCTAAAACTAGAGTTTCCTTGAATTATGCCACATTTTTAATGATATTGTTACTAAAGCAATGTCTAAGTTTATATTGGAATATCTTTTTGGAATATTTTTCATATTCGTTTAAAAATACATGAATGAGGGTGGGTTTGGGTTTGTTCACAGTAATCTAAAAATATAACTTTTAATTGAATTAAAAAAAGAAAAAAGAAAAAGAGTACTTACTAATATTTTTCAGAATTAAAGAGGAGAAAATAATGAGTTCATGGCTTATTTCATTAGGTGCTTGAATGTGTCTATTTGAGAATGATTTTATCATTTTAGTTCTTGTCTTAGCTTAACATTTCCATTTGATTTTCTTTGTTTATAAGTGTTTGGTTCTTTAGAAGTTGAAGGTGATAGCATCTAACTGAGAGCAGATGCTAGTGGTGCCTATTAGTTGGCTTATGGGTATTAATCTTTACAAAAGAGATGGTGTAGTAATATTTTCCCATTAGAAGTACCGATACATTATTTATATGCGAGTAAGTTTCATACTTTAGATATTTTTTGAAACATATTAAAATGATTAAGTCTAGCCAGACTGCTAAGCTTTTTATCTTTCTGTGTGTTTCACTTTAAAGTTTGAGAAATAAAGATACTTACTTGCATAAATTTTCTTTAATAAAGTTTTCTTTTATAATAATTGTATTTGTTTTTACAAGATACTTTCTAACGAATCTTGGAGGAGTTCATTCAAAATCAGTCGATTGATGATAACTATGGAATACTTGTCACTAGTGATGTTAAAAGTTTCAAGTCTCGGATAAACTCTCTCTTAGCATCTGGTGCATTTCCTGTGCCCCGTTCTCCAGCATCTGATGATAACTAAGGACTAGTTTCTTTTATTTGTTTGACTTGGATGGTAGCTGGAAGTTGAATATTGAATGCTGGATTTTTTGAGTTTTTGTTCTACTTTCTGTTTAGTTGGATATTGTTTATGAAATGGATTGAATTAGGTGTTGTTTATGAAATGAATTGGATTGCATGTTGAATTTGGTATTTGAATGCTTAATTATATTTAGTCTTGTATTGTTAGTTGTACTTTGTGTTTGGCAGGTGGTGTAGCTCTAAAAACGAATTTGGCCATGAAAATATTTTTCAGATTTTCCACGCATTTCCCACCGACTCCGTGGGAATTTTGTGCATATTATTTTTCAGAATTTTAATATTTCCCACTGATTTTCGTGGGAATGTTCATATATTTATTTCCAGGTTACAAATATTTTCCACTGCTTCTATGTGTAAAATAAAAAAAGATCTAAATTATTTTTAATACATCCCACATATTCGGTGGGAAACTTAAGAAAATTAAATTATTATATTATCTTACTGTTCCCACGACGTTCATGTGAAAATACACTGTGACCCCATCAAGTTCTCGTGAATCCCTCAGTGGGAAACTCCCTAGGAATTACCCACGAATGTACTGGGAAACTATTTTCGCACCAACCATATTCCCACTGAGTGTCTCCCCTGGGAATGTCATGGGAATATTGAAATTTCACACAGATTTCCCACCGATTCTTCCATGGGAAAAGTCTGTATTTTTAGTAGTGATTACATTCCACTGATGGGGACACAACATTGGTTCCTTAATCAAATTAATAAATTTCCTTTACTAAACAGCTTATCTTGATAATTCATAATTACAAAAATGTTTTTGAGCTAACGAAGTAGAACTACGACGCAAATTAAGTTTCGCACTACCCAAGTAATATCTTCCCACCTATTCCCTGTGGGATTCGACCCCAAGCTAGTTGGGTTATTATATTTGACATCGACCACCTTACACCATTTACATAGGTGTAATTTAAGCATATCAGTGGCATGTCACTATTGTTGAATGTACAGAGTGATATGGATGGCTATTGTGTTATTGTCCGGGCAGAGAGATAAGGGTAGCTATTACATGGAGTGATACAAATGTCTATTATACGGAGTGATACAGATGGTTATAGGAGAGATAAGTGTGGCTAATGATATTGTCGGTGCGGAGTGATATGAGTGGCTATTATACGGAGTGATACGGGTGGCTATCGGAGAGATAAGGGTGGCAAATATCAGGGATGGTGTGTGATGGTTTGAAGACATTGTGTTTGTGAATTTCGTGTGATGGTATAATTTTCATTGTGTTTGTTATAAACTTCGTGTGACTTGTCTTGTTGTTTCGATGCGCTATTCAATGTCCTTGATATTATTGGTTGACTTAGGCTGTAGTAGTACACTCGCACAAGCATACACTATAACATGCTACTTATACTAGCTCATGAGTATGAAACTTGACATTTGTTGATCATGCCAATGTATTCTTGTATTATCTGTTTTCATGTTGTTATTGAACCTATGATTATGCTAGGTGGATTTTGATTGTGAGCTTGTGATTATGCTTCGTAGATTGTGATTGTGAGCCTGTGATTATGCCGGGCGGATTGTGATTATGTGCTTTTGATCATGCAAGGCAGATAGTGATTGTGAGCCTGCGACCATACCGGGCAGATTACGACTGTGATCCTATGACTATGCCGGGCGGATTGTGATTTTGGAACGTGAGTTATCCGTGCGGTTGTGATTTTGAGATGCGGGAATGAGGTGCCGTGAGTATATGATGATGGGTTGAGACTCGGGACTTGTGACTATGATATGAGGTATCACGAAGTGATTTTGTCATGAAACCTGTGTTAGACAGTTTGATTAACTGGTTGTCCTTTGTGTTCCTTATTTGGTTTTAATGATGCATTCACGGTATTCTTATTGCTTTAATGCCTATAGCACATGTTGATTTTGTTTCCATTTACTGATTCTTGCTTTCCATTATTAGCTTTATACTATTATCCTGCACAGGTTATTTGTCTAGTGAGTATCTTGACTGTACCTTGTCACTACTCCACCGAGGTTAGTCTTGATACTTACTGGGTACCAACTGTGATGTCCTCATACTACACTTATGTACATTTTTGTGCAAGCCAAGTATTGAAGATATCGGACACGAGCAGAGTTAGCTTGTTGATCGCAAGGACTCAAGGTAGAGTTGATGGGTCGCGCAGTCTCTTGGAGTCTTTTCCTTATATTGTATTGTTAGTTATCATTTGAACAGTATTGTATTTAGATCCTTGAGATCATTCCATGTATTCAGCTATAGTTCGTGATTCTGTATTACAAGTCTTGAGATGCTGTTATGATTATTGTCGTGTATGCCTATTTCTGCTTTTGTTTCGATACTTGTATTAAACTCAGTTTCCAAAAAAAAACAATCTGGCTTAAAATGCTATAGTAATCGGCTTACCTAGTCTTAGAGACTAAGTCCCATCACGACGCATGTGATGGCTTTTTGGATCATGATAATATATATGTGCTTCTTTTCCACTACTCCATTTTGTTGTGAAATATATACACAGCTGATCTGATGAATTATCCCATAGGCATCAAACAACTCGGTCATGTGTTTGTTAAAACATTCTGTTCCATTGTCAATCCTAATCACTTTGACTCTAAATTAAAATTGCGTTTGTGTTACACCATGTGCATCCCAAGGTGACGTAATAAATATGAGACTTGTTAATCGTGATTTAAATGAGTTTAAAGTCATAATATGGCTATGTACGATGTTTGGATAGAAAATATAAAGTTTAGAGAAAATAGGATTAATGTTGCGGAAAAACCGATTAAGGATTTGCCTTGTAACAGAGCTTTTTGAGAAATACATTTCGTGTTCCACATGGGATCTTTTTGGGACATATTATATACCATATTGAATATCTATGATTCTAGTTTCCAATTCATTAAACCGCTCATTGATACGACATTGGAGTAGAGAGATATCCGCGGTTTTGCGAGACTGCGCAAGCAGTTCGGTTGGGACCCACTTGAGCCGACTATCGACCTTACGTTTTTTAAAAGCTGTTTCAGCCTCATTTCGGGTATTTCTCACCCAAATTTCGTCCAAAAGCTCTCCAAAACCCTCTCTAATATATCCCAAGATCCCAAGAACCAAACTCAAGGGAAATCAACTCAAATCATCATCAAAGGTGTTAAAGACTACAAGAGAATGCTTCTATGATGGTGTGGTGTGATTGAGGGCTATTGTGAGCTAAGTTGAGATAGTGTTGTGAGTTGTAGCTGCTGTCGAAGGTATGTATAACATATTCTTGATTGTGCCTAAAGTTAATCTTGTGTTGGTTGTGCTGTTTGAGTGAAAAACCATAAGATAGCACTTCAAAGAACATGGGATGTGGTTGTCTTTTTGGTTGGACTGTTTTGTGGCTAAATATATGGTTTGTGGTGGCTAGAAGTTGTGAGAAATAGTTTTATAATGTTGTGTCTTCTATTGTTAAGCTTTTCTAGGTGTTAATTAAGTTTATTGAATAAGAAAAGATGAAAAACAAGTGATTGGCGATAACATTTACGGTGCTAGACATATGGGGATGTTTTGGAAGGCATTTTGTGGATGTTTTGAACTAGAAATAATATAGTACATAAGTATGATATTTTGAAGGTTGTAAACTAATTTATGGAATAAAAGTTGGATTCAATTTATATCTCGTTATGAGTAAAAACGAGCTTACCGCTCAATATGATTGTTAAGATAATCGGAGAAACTCATATTGGATTATATTGTTGTTGTTGCTATTGTTGGTTATAGTTATTATTGTTGGTTTGTTTATGACCCTTAGTGATATTTGGGATGTATTAAAAATAGGGGAGTTGCTTCCCGATTTTCCTTAAGCTATACGACTAGCCAAATACGATGGTACGACATTATATGTTAACGACAATATCATTTCACTTGTTGTAAATGCAAGTAGTTGTGTTGAGCTTGGTTGAGTAATAAGGAAGAGATCATACAGGTATGTTAAGGCTATCCCTTCTTTCCTTTTGGCATGATCCATATAATACAACGAAACGAGCAAGCACGCCACTTTCACGAATGATTCTATTCCTAGAAGTACTAGGGTTACCTATGTTCTTGATTCCCCATATGTCCTACTATCATATCGTATGTTCATGGGTCTTATGACATTCTGAGAGATCTTATTGACTTATTTAATTATGCACTGCATTCATTTATACATGTATATTGACCCATGACCAGGCGATGTTATATACGCGTATAGTATATATATATGGGGTATGGGGGGAAAGGTTATGGCGTTATATACGCACCACCACCTAATCAGCTAGTATACGTTTATGATTTCGCCCACAGAGGCTGAGATGATATGATGGGATGCCCTAAGGGGCTTGATGATTTTATGTACGCAATTACCTATGCATGATATGACATTTATACGCATACGCATGGCATTATAAATATTTTCATGATTCACAGAGCTATTCAGACTTGAGTTCTTTACTCCGTGTTTCTTTCATGCCTTTTTATTTTTATTTTTATGCCTTACATACTCGGTACATTATTCGTACTGATGCCCCTATTGCCTGGGGGCCTGCGTTTCATGCCCGCAGGTGTAGGTAGACAGGCTGACGGTCCCCCTCCTTAGGATCCTAGATCAGCGAGAGTTGGTGTGCTCCATTTTCCAGAGTTGCTATTGGGTTTTGGTACGATACTGTTGTATACATATAAGGGTATCAGAGCAGTTCCATCCTAGGGTTGTCTACAGACCGTATCTAGTGGAGTCTTGTTTATGAGTGTGTTGTGCACCACACTTATAAACATTAGGCTACATGACATATAGGATGTTACCCTCCCTTCTTATCTTAGATCGTGCGATATAAGAATTCATTTTCCTAATGTTATGTTATTTTTTCAGCGATGCCCAAGAAGGCTACAGACGCCCAGAAGGCCAAGTCCGTGGATTATGAGACTACAAATCGAGCGCCATGAGTTAGCAAGGCTTGAGGAGAGTCACATAGTGAGACTCCATCTCAGACTTCACATACCCTACCCTCTCCGGAGGAGATCTGAGGGGCACCAGCTCCAGCACCAACCCTAGTACCCCAAGTTCCTCAGACATATGCACATGGTCTGGAGATGAGAGATGTTATTCAACTATTGACTCAATTAGTGTCCGTACAGGCTCTACACCAGGAGGTATGTATCGGTCATGCGGATAGGGCCATCAGTGCGAGGGTTTGCGATTTCATTAATTTGGACCCTCTCGTATTCACTGGAGTAGATCCAAGTGAGGACCCTCAGGTATTTATTGATAGGATACAGAGAACTTTGAGGGTAATGAAGGCCACTGCGACTGAGTCAGTTGAGCTAGCTTCCTATAGACTTCGGGATGTTGCAGTTAATTGGTACGAGTCTTGGGAGGTTTCTAGAGGTGAGGATGTCCCTCCACCAGTGTGGCAAGAGTTTACAGAGTCTTTTCTTCGTCATTATTTGCTACCAGAGCTTAGAAGGGCTAGAGTTGATAGGTTCTTGACCATTCGACAGGGTAATATGAGTGTTTGAGAGTACAACCTTCAGTTTGATTCTTTGGCTAGGTATGCTCCCACTATTGTAGCTAAGATGGAGGATCGAGTTCACCGGCTCGTGATGGGGTTGGAGCCGTACCTGCTTAATGACTGTATGTTGGTCTCACTTCAGCCAGACATAGATATTTCTTGTATTTAGGAATACGCTCAGGGTGTAGAGCAGCGTAAGCAGAAGTAGAGGGCCGATCGTGAGCATGATAGGGGCCAGAGTAAGAGAGCGAGATCTTCAGGTCCTTCTAGTGAGTTTTGAGGTGGTTAGCAACAACAGTACCCAAGGTATCCAACCAAGCCATCGGTTAGTGCACCCCCTCAGTTTGCCGGTAGGAGATTTGATCTTTCCATATATTCAGGGCCCAGTCAGAGTTCCAGGGCCTCTAGTTCTCAGTATAGGGGTGAGGTAAGTCATATGAGGCCACCCCTGCCACGATGTGCTCAGTGTGGTAAGCAGCATGTCGGGCAGTGCCTTGTAGGGTTAGGTGTTTGTTATACTTGTGGTTATCCATGCCACGTTATGAAGATTGTCCGATGAGAGGTGGTGCATGTATAGTTCAGTCAGCGAGATATGTAGCCAGTTTGTCATCATTAGTATGCACCCATGGGCAAGGTTCACAGGCACCAGCTGGTCGTGGCAGAGGCAGAAGTATATCATCTAGCTCGAGCGGTCCTCAGAACCGTATTTATGCATTAGCAGGTTGACATGATCAGGAGTCATCACCTGATGTTGTTACAGGTATATTATCAGTCTCCTTATATGATGTATATGCATTGATTGATCCAGGTTCCACCTTATCGTATATCACTCCGTTGGTTTCTAGTAAGTTTGGGATAGAACCTGAGTTGATTGAACCTTTTGAGGTGTCTACACCTATTAGGGATCCAGTGATAGATAGACGGGTATATAAAGACTGTATAGTAGTAGTTCATAGTCGTTCTACAGTAGCAGACCTGATTGAGTTAGATATGGTGGAAGTTGATGTTATAATGGGTGTGGATTGGTTGGCTTCTTGTTATGCTAATGTTGATTGTAGATCAAAGATGGTTCGGTTCCAGTTTCCAGGGGAGCCAATGCTGGAGTGGAAAGGTAATACTGCATCACCAAGATGTAGGTTTATTTCCTATCTCAAGGCAAGGAAGATGATCAGAAAGAGTTATATTTATCACTTAGTTCGGGTACAGGATGTGAAAGCAGAGTTACCGACTCTTTAGTCCATCCCGGTGGTTAATGAGTTTCCCGATGAGCTTCCAGGCCTTCCACCAGAGTTGGATATTGAGTTTGCTATTGACACATTACCAGATACCCAACTGATATCTATTCCTCCGTATAGAATGGCACCTGCAAAGGTGAGAGAGTTGAAAGAACAACTGAGGGATTTTCTTGAAAAAGGCTTTATCAAACCCAGTACATCACCGTGGGGAGCACATGTGTTATTTGTAAGAAAGAAAGATGGTTCATTGCGGATGTGTATTGATTATATGCAATTGAATAAGGCGGCGATCAAGAATAAGTACTCGCTCCCGAGAATTGATGATTTATTTGATCAGTTGCAGGGTGCCAGGTGTTTCTCGAAGATAGACTTGAGGTCTGGGTACCATCAGGTAAGGGTTAAAGAGAAAAATATTTCTAAGACAACATTCAGGACCAAATACGGGCACTTTGAGTTTCGAGTTATGTCGTTCGGGTTGACCAATGCCCCACCAATATTCATGAACTTGATGAACAGTGTGTTCAGACCCTTTCTAGATCAGTTCGTGATTGTATTTATAGATGATATTTTGGTTTACTCCCGTTTAGAGGCCGATCATGCAGATCATTTACGTACTGTACTCAGAGCTCTACAAGAAAGAAAGTTATATGCAAAATTCTCTAATTGTGAATTCCGGTTGAATTCTGTAGCCTTTCTTAGTCATATTATTTTAGGTGAGGGTATCGAGGTTGATACACAGAAGATTGAGGTAGTGAAGACTTGGCCTAGACCCACAGCACCGACGGAGGTTCGTAGCTTCCTGGGTTTGGCAGGTTATTACAGGAGATTTGTAGAGGGGTTTTCTTCTCTTTCAACACCAAAGTCAAAGTTGACTCAGAAGGCAACTAAGTTTCAGTGGACTGATGCTTGTGAGCAGAGTTTCCAGGCATTGAGGGACAGATTGACTTCAGCACCGGTTTTGACACTTCTAGAAGGGACCGATGGTTATGCTATCTATTGTGATGCTTCGAGCGTTAGATTGGTTTGTGTATTGATGCAGCATGGTAAGGTCGTCGCTTACGCTTCTAGACAACTAAGAAACCACGAGAAGAATTACCCGACCCACGATATAGAGTTAGCCGCGATGATTCATGCACTAAAGATGTGGAGGCACTATTTGTATGGTATTCATGTTAATATCTATACGGACCATAAGAGCCTTCAGTATATATTCAAGCAAAAAGAATTGAATTTACATCAAAGGCGATGGTTGGAGCTACTGAAAGACTATGATGTTGATATTTTACACTATCCAGGGAAGGCGAATATAGCAGCCGACGCCCTCAGCCGTAGATCTATGGGTAGCATATCATATTTACAATCGTAGAAGAGTGAGATAGCTCGTGAGATTCATCAACTAGCTAATCTTGGAGTTCGATTACTAGATTCAGGTGGTACCAGAGTTACTATTCAGGACACGACAACATCCTCTCTAGTAACTGAAGTGAAGGAACGCCAGTATGAAGATCCTGTGCTATCTCACTACAGAGATACAACCCCTCAAAAGGAGAAGACACCATTTGATATTACAGGAGATGGAGTCCTTAGATATCGAGGTCTATTATGTGTTCCTAATGTGGCAGGGTTACGCCAGCAGGTTATGGGAGAAGCTCACTATTCTCGTTATTCTATTCATCCAGGAGAGACGAAGATGTATCATGATATCAGGAGAATATACTGGTGGGACGGAATGAAGAAGGATATAGCAGAGTTTGTTACTCAGTTCCCTAATTGTCAGCATGTTAAAATTGAGCATCAGAAACCCGGTGGATTATTGCAGGCTATAGAGATTATGACTTGGAAATGAGAAGTGATTAATATGGATTTCATCATAGACTTACCTCGTACCTAGCGTAAGTTCGATTCTATATGGGTTATTGTTGAAAGACTTACAAAATCAGTCCAGTTTTTGCATGTCAGGACTACGTATTCACCAGAGGATTATGCGAGGGTTTACATTAAGGAGATAGTACGACTTCATGGTATCCCTATATTTATTATCTCATATAAAGGTGCTCATTTTATAGCTAATTTCTGGAGGTCCTTCCAAAAAGGATTGGGGACTCAGGTACGTCTTAGTACAATATTTCATCCCCAGACAGACGGTCAGGCTGAGCGTACTATTCAGACACTGAAGGATATGCTACGGGCTTATGTGATGGACTTCAGGGGTAGCTGGGATGATCATCTTCCACTTATTGAGTTTGCATATAATAATAGTTATCATTCCAGCATTTAGATGGCTCCATACAGAGCTCTTTACGGACAGAAGTGTAGGTCTCTTATCGGATGGTTTGAGATTGGGGAAACTAAGTTAGTAGGACCAGAGTTGGTACAACAGGCAGTTGAGAAGATTAAGCTTATAAGGGAAAGGCTATTAGCAGCTCAGAATCGTCAGAAGTCCTATGCAGATAATCGACGACGAGACTTGGAGTTTCAGGTAGACAACTGGATATTCCTAAAGGTATCACCGATGAAAGGAGTTATGAGATTCGATAAGAAAGGAAAGCTTAGCCCTCAGTACATTGGACCTTTTAAGATTATACGCAGAGTAGGCCAAGTGGCATATGAGTTAGACTTGCCTTCCAACTTTGAGTCTGTACATCCAGTCTTTCATGTGTCTATACTCCGTAAGTGTATTGGAGATCCTTCTAAAGTCATTCCAGTTGATGATGTTCAGGTTACAGAGCAACTATCATATGAGGAAGCTCACATTGCTATACTAGATAGACAAGTTCGGAGATTGAAAACTAAGGATGTAGCTTCGGTTAAAGTACTTTGGAGAAACAATAATGTGGAGGAGATGACTTGGGAAGCTGAAGAAGAAATGAAGACTAGGTATCCTCACTTGTTTCCGCTTTCGGAGGAGGATTGGACTGAGACATCACAGCCTTTAGGTACATATATGATACTTGACTCTTATGTTAGTTATTGTTATTGGTCGTGTGAGGCTATTGGTGTTATTGATGATTGTGGCCCTGTGTGGCTTTGTATTGTTGGGCTTGCTGTGTGACAGGTTGGTAGTAGTACCATTACAGAGGAGACTCTGCCAAAATTTCTATAGATTTTTGGGAGTTTAACATTCGAAGACGAATATTTCTAAGAGGGAAAGATTGTTACACACTGTGCGTCCCAAGGTTACGTAATGAATATGAGACTTGTTAATCATGATTTAAATTGGTTTAAAGCCATAATATGGATATATACGATTTTTGTATAAAAAATATAAAGTTTGGGAAAAATAGGATTAAAGTTGCGGAAAAATCGATTAAGGATTTTCCTTGTAATGGAGATTTTTGAGCAATACATTATGTGTGCTATATGGGGTCTTTTTGAGATATATTATATACCAAATTGAATATCTACGAGTCTAATTTCCAATGCATTAAACTGTTTGTCGATATGACATCGAAGTAGATAGATATCCGTATTTTTGTGAGACTGCGCAAGCAACTCAGTTGGGACCCACTTGAGACGTCCACCGACCTTACTTCTTTTTAAAAATGTTTCAGCCTCATTTTGAGTCATTTCTCACCCAAATTTTGTCCAAAATCTCTCAAAAACCCTCCCTAACATATCCCAAGATCCCAAGAACCAAACTCAAGGGAAATCAACTCAAATCATCATCAAAGTTATTAAAGACTACAAGAGAATGCTTCTATGATGGTGTGGTGTGATTGAGGGCTATTGTGAGCTAAGTTGAGATAGTGTTTCAAGTTGTAGTTACTGTAGAAGGTATGTATAACATCTTTGTGATTGTGCCTAAGGTTAATCTTGTGTTGTTTGTGTTGTTTGAGTGAAAAACTATAAGATATCACTTGAAAGAACATGGGATATGGTTGTCTTTTTGGTTGGACTATTTTGTTGCTAAATATATGGTTTGTGGTGGATGGAAATTGTGAGAAATAATTTGATAATGTTTTGGCTTATGTTGTTAAGCTTTTCTAGGTGTTAATTAAGTTGATTGAAGAAGAAAAGATGAAAAACAAGTGATTGACGATAAAAAATAAGGTGCTAGACGTATGGGGCTGTTTTGGAAGGCATTTTGTGGATGTTTTGAACTAGAAATAATATAGTACATATAAATATAATATTTTGAAGGTTGTAAACTAATTTATGGAATAAGATCTGGATTCAATTTGTATCTTGTTATGAGTAAAAACGAGTTTGCCGCTCAATATGATTGTTAAGATAATCGGAGAAACTCATATTGGATTATATTGTTGTTGTTGCTATTGCTGGTTATAGTTATTGTTTTTGGGTTGTTTATGACCCTTAGTGGTCTTTGGGATGCATTAAAAATAGGGGAGTTGCTGCCCAATTTTCCTTAAGCCATATGACTAGCCAAATACGATTGTACGACATTATATGTTAACGGCAATATCATTTCACTTGTTGTAAATGCAAGAAGTTGTGTTGAGCTTGGTTGAGTAATAATGAAGATATCATACAGGTATGTTAAGGCTATCCCTTCTTTTCTTTTGGCATGATCCATATGATACAACGAAACGAGCAAGCACGCCACTTTCACGAATAATTCTATTCCTAGAAGTACTAGGGTTACCTATATTATTGATTCCCCATATGTCCTCCTATCATATCGTCTGTTCATGGGTCTCATGACATTCCGAGAGATATTATTGACTTATTTCATTATGCACTACATTCATTTATATATGTATATTGACCCATGACCAGACGGTGTTATATACACGTATAGTATATGTATATGGGGTATGGGGGAAAGGTTATGGCATTATATATGCACTACTACATGATCAGCTAGTATACGTTTATGATTTCACCCACAGAGGCTGAGATGATATGATGGTATGCCCTAAGGGGCTTGATGATGTTATGTACACATATAACTATACAAGACATGATATTTATACGCATACGCATTACATTATAAATATTTTCATGATTCATAAAGCTATTCAGGCTTACAGGTTGAGTACTTTACTCCGTGTTTCTTTCATGCCTTTTTATTTTTTTATTTTTATGCCTTACATACTCGGTACATTATTCGTACTGACACCCCTATTGCATGTGGGCCTGTGTTTCATGCCCGCAGGTGCAGGTAGACAGGCTGACGGTCCCCCTCCTTAAGATCCTAGCTCAACGAGAGTTGGTGTACTCCATTTGATCCGGAGCTGCTATTGGATTTTGGTATGATACTTTTGTATACATATAAGGGTATGAAGGGTCCCAATCTCGTCGTTTATATAGTTTTACACTCTATTAGAGGTCTGTAGACAGTCATCTATAGTTGGATAGTATGTGGCCTTATCGGCTCGCCCTACTGTATTCCGCATGTATATGTATATATGTCTTTTGAGTATGTCTCCTCACGTATGCTATTCACATGATTCAGCAGTTTAGGGACATATATTATGCATGACCTACACTTATTTCATGTTTATATCTTAGACGTATGCTTAGGGGTATTCGGTAGGTAGAACTCGAGAACTCGTCAAAGTTCATCGGTTTGGGTCGTGACAGTTTGCAACGTAGAAAAAAACTTCTTTAGCACCACAACAACATTACTTTTAAATTGAAGTAAGTGTATCCAAGTAAATCTTGTATTATCATCAACAATTGTCAAAAAGAAATGTTTCCTATCATGAGTGGGGTACTTATATGGCCCCTAAACATCCAAATGCAATAGAGAAAGATGATTCTCATATCTAGTTAAACTTCTAGGAAACACCAATCTACTTTGCTTAGCAAGAGGGCATACAGGGCAGTCATTATTCATTGTTATATCTACAACTTTATTATGAAAGAGATCCATATTCTTCATAGTACTAAATGAGGCATGACCTAGTCTTCTGTACCAAAGGGATCCATCCTCCTCGTTACTTTTTGTGGTTGTAGTTGATGCAAATTGTTTTATTCCTTTGACAAACTTGTCCAAATCTCCTTTGAATCATTTCTTCAATATGTACATACCACTCTTATCTCCACCAATCCCCTTCACCTTGACATTGTAGAGGTCCTGAAATAAGCAAAAGTTAGGAAAGAAATTCACTGAGCATGACAGTTGCCTAGATAACTTAGAAACTGACAAAAGATTGAATTTGAACTCAGGCACACACACGACATCATCCAATTCTACTTTATCAAGAATGATTGTCTTTCCAATGTATGAAACATTAGCCTTTCCTCCTGTAGGTAAGTGAACATGATCATTGCTACATACACTTACTTTGTCCTTGGTCTCTAATACATTTAGATCACCAGCAATGTGATGTGTAGCTCTAGAGTCAATTATCCATTCTGTACAAGGAAAGTTTGCCATTAAAGAGGTAGCAATACCTGCCATGTTAGCTTGGTATCCAGGAGTTTCCTTGTTTAGCATGCTCAAAATCTGTATGTACTGATCTTCAGTGAAGTATGACCTGCCTTCAATCAATCACTATTGCCTTTTCCTTCATCTTGTTGTGTTGGCTTATTATTTTCAGAACCTCCAGTTACTATGTTAGCCGCATATGATCTCTTATTTTTGAAGTCAGTTGGGTAACCAACAAGCATGTAATAGTTCTCCTTTGAATGGACAGGTTTGTTGTAGTATTCACATTTCACAAAAGGCTTCTTTCCTTTGTACTATTGTCCTCTATTGTTCTGCATTCCTAATTGTCCTATGCATGCTTGCATAGCAACATGGTCTCCTCTATTTCCTATAGTTGAATTTGAATTTTGGCTTTCATCCTCAATGATTAGAGCATAAGCTTTATTCAGTGTTGGCTTTGTAGTGTTCATCAGGGTCTGTCGCCTTGCTTGGTCATAGGTCTCATTGAGTCTACTCAGAAATTGAAAAGTTCTCACACGATTCACCTTGTCGAGCTTTTCTCTCAGATCCTCCCAAACCAAATGCTCATTAGATGCATATACAATGCCACTAAGTAAATCCGGAGATATTGTGTTCATGATCCACGAAAGCACAACTGCATTACATGTTTCCCAGTCCTCATGTAATTCAAACTTGAATGAGTCCTTTTTGTATGTCCCGAGCACAAACCCTAGCTTCATCTTAGCTTGCAATGCAATTCGCATCGATCGGTGCCATAATCCATAATTCTCTGATCTAGTAAGTTTTACGGGAATTAAAATTGAACTAGGAGTGTCTGAGGGATGAACAAACAAAGGATGTGTGGTCAGTTTTCTCAGCGACCATTGACATATGCCAGTTGAAGCTTCGTGAAGAAGACGATGATGAAATTGTGGTAAATTGAACCAAATCTGCGAAATTTCAGCTCTTCACCGCCTTGATACCATGTGAGCTTGATGAATCTGAGTTTATCTCTCAGATTCAACCACGCATTCACTAGTGGAATTCAATCTGGGTAGGAGCTTGAGAGAAGTGGAGAGATGCAGAGATGAGAGAAAATGAATATATATTGAACAAACGTAATTACACGTGTATATGTACTACTAACTTAACTGTGGTTCTAACCATGGTCAACTGGGACCCACTAACTACCTTAACTAACTAGAGACTAACTTAACTACTTAACCACCTATTAACAGTCTATTCGTCACAATTAGAAGTTATAATAATCAATAGTGTAGATTGAGCATTGAATTCCAACGATGTGTAGTTATATATTATCCATACATACTTTCAACATATTAGGTTAATTTTTTATAACGTGTCATAACAAGCAGAGGAGGACGGAGACTATTGCTGACGAGTTCGACGAATCCAATAACTTTTACTCATATCCTATTTTTGTATTAGAATTTTTTTTAAAATATGTATAAATGGTTAAATGCGAACCCAGTAACAAAATGAACTATGAATTCGATAACAAGTTTAGAATAAATAAACTTCAAATTCTTATTCCGGCTCTGATAACAAATAGGGTGGATCTAGTAAATAAGCTATGAGTTCATTTGAAAGCAGTAGCTGCTGAAAACTCATTTGATAAGTACAATTATAGATCTCAAACAAAATTAGATAAAATGAGAAAGAGATTCAAATCCGAACACAATGTTAAATTCTGGATCCGCTTATTATATCAAAATCCATTAAGCAGTTTTGATCACCCTTTTGTTTCTCATTTCATGTTTATCATTGTTCATCAAATGAAGCTTCAAAAGAACTTGTAAAATCTTTATTCTTCTTGTTTTTGTTTTTTGATTGAGGACTCGTTAGTACTGCTGGTATATGTAAAGCTTCAACAGAAAAAAGATTAGAGTTAATTTGACAGATTGCCCAATAATAATCTTTGACTCACTAACTTTCCATTTCACTTCTCAGTCCATATAAGTTACAGTAATTATGAATTTACAAGAAGCACATTATGTAAATTTTTGTAATTAAGCCAAAAGCCAAAAATCTTTTTGTCTTTTGGTGGTGATTAAGTATCCCCCAAGTTTCTTGCTTTTTCTCCTCACTGCAATTGCCATGCAACTAGCATTCTGAATACAGTACTCCACCACCCCACCGCCGCCGACCGTCAGCCGACCGCCGGCCCACATCATAATCAACCGCCATGTCATGGACTTTTTCTTCTGCCCTAAGACCAGAAGTGACACTTCTTGTTTCTTGGCCTCTTCTACTATTACAGGACCTTTCTCTTTCCCTTGTGCCACTGCCACTTCCACTTGAACCTGTTCAATAGAGAAAGTTAAAATAAAAGAATTAACATATGCACAATGATCATGTAAAATTTATTTATACTATTAATGTAATTTAATTTGTTATTCATGCTAAAGAATTAACATATTTACAATGGCTGTGTAAAATTTATTTATGCTATTAGTACAATTTAACTTGTTATTACCAGCTTTATTTTTAAGCTAACAAGTTTCATTTATCACGACAGTTGCCAGCTTTAAGTTCTATATATTCACTGTGTGAAAAATATTTAATGTAATTCTAATTATTGTAATTACATATATATAGCTCCATTTAATTATTATTTATTTATAACTTATAACAAATGATACTAAGTAACTTGTAAGAACATGTTAAATTATGCTTGTTGTGCAAAAATAAATTACATTATCAATGCATATATAGCTTAGATCCTAAATACGTTTAGGCGACTTGATTTTATAAAAATCAATATGCATAAGTTAAATTCTAAAAACAAAATTATGTATATCGGTTAAAAAAAAAGTAAACATTGAATCTGGACGGTTATTTGGGGTAACAATTAGCTATCAAGTTTCATTTATCACGGCAGTTGCCAGCTTTTAGTTTTATACATTGAGTGTGTGAAAAATATTTACACAATCAAGTAATTCTAATTAAAAGTTAATTATATATATAGCTCCAATTAATAAATATTTATTGATAATCTATAATAAGTGGTACTAACTTGTTAAAATATATTAAATTATGCTCATTGTGCAAAAGTAAATTACATTATCACGGCATATATAGTTTAGATACTAAATATTTTTAGGCGACTTGATTGTATAAAAATCAATATGCATAAGTTAAATTCTGAAGGAAAAAAAAGAATAAGAAGAAGATGATGATGATAAGAATATTATCTGATTAAAAGCATAATTTCTATTTAAAACTGGAAATTGATGAGACGACATACCTCAGGTCTTTTCAGCTTGCAAGTATTCTTCATGGTAGCAAGAAACTCAAAAATTCTTGGATTTATTTCCTTTTGAGAATCTTCATCTGAAAAAACAAAAAAAAACAAAAAAAAAAGAACAAAAGTATGAGAATTCCCTTATGTATTAGCTAGCTCCATGTATAAAAAATTACTACAAAAAAAAAAAAAAAAAAAAA